>JAFBJU010000255.1:443047-713047 GCA_016785305.1 Colistium nudipinnis | reverse complement strand
ATACACACACACACACACACTCGGCACACACGTATGCACTGCACCAGCCTTGCCACCAGGGAGCAGGATATAGCAGCAGTTTGGAATTATTGGACTGCGTCTACTAAAATGCATGGACTCGTCTTTAACACCCAGTGTTATCTCCCCCAGTTTTCTAACTGTACACTACGACATGTGCCACACTAACACTTCGGTCTGATGAATCACCCACTTCCTACCAACTCTCTGTCTACTCTGACCCAGACTACCTCATTCCTCCGAACGCAGGCTCTCCGTGTCCCTCAGGTGCCCCAGAGGTAAACAGCCCCCTGGTAGCAGTGGCACTCTTTTTGTATGGAGGGGCATTATTGAGGGCCTCACAGCTTGTGCTCTTGCTGAATTATTTTGTCATCGCACATACTGAACACTAAGCTGGAACGTTACCGACGTGGTCCTGAGGGTCAGTTGTCCTCTAGCTCACAGAGAAAGGGATGAAAATAAATCTTGTCCTTTAAGCTTGAGTTAAACTCTGGGTCTAGGTACAGTCGTTTTTCTATTCTTATTAATAGATATTATAACCAAGTGACAGGTTGACTTGAGGTAAACAAAAGCACACGATGTAAATACGGCGTATTGCTATAAGGACTGGACAAAGTGCATATTTCTGTGGCTGTGTGGCTAGGGGATCAGTTTGTATTCCTTTGCCTTAAAGTATTGAAGTGGCTGTTGCGGCTCTTTACACATTATGCGTATAAATTGTAATGTTTTGCACTACAATCCATCGCAACTAGTCGAGCTGACATGCATAAACAGAAAGTACACCACTTGCAAATTAGCACCGATGAAGATCAATGTGCCCCCCTCCCTCCACAGCGAGTGGAAGTAGGTCAGAGAAACTAAGAGAGATGGGTAATGTAGTCCTTAATGGATTGGTGATTTCACAGGAACATTTTTTTCCATGTGTTTAGTGGCTTTTCAGGGGGAATAGAGACGGTAAGAAGCCACATGGGCAAGGGGATTCATCCTACGTTTTATGGTTTGTTACTAATATTTCGAATAGTTCTGTTTTTATGTATTTCCTTTGAATTCAGATACACTTTAGAGTCGGACGTGAGTGTCTCCCTTTCTGGGGGTGGGGGTGGGTTCAAGAGGGGTTATTGTCGTATTTGAATGACTCAGGAAAGTTTGATTGGCTCACGTCTGCTCGATTTTTATTGCTTTTGAGTTTCAAGAAACATCTTCACAAAAATCCTGCTGAATGGTGGATGGCTGTGTTTTTGTAGAGGAGGTTAGCAACTTGGAATCTATTCATTACGGACCAGTTTGGGATCTCATCAATTACTCAGTATTAGAGAAAATACCAAGGCTGTGCATGTTAAGCTCTTCTTTTGTTCATGTAGACATAAATGAACATTTAATTATTCCGTATTTGTTATGATATCAATGCCGTATGAGCAGTGTGCACCCTGGGTGTTTCTGTTTTGTTGCCACATGTTTGATTCGAAGCCCAAGTGAATGAGGAACCCATTTAAAGGAGATTGTGTGGACTAGTTAAAATGGCACAAAATGGATTGTAATATTTGAATTGTTTCATACCAACAAAACAACATTGAAAATGTGAGATTCTTTCCCCCCAACTTTTAATATTTACCACTAACCCTTTGGTATTCGTTTTAGTAGCCAAGCATTATATTTAAATATATATACCTTTTTTTGAAGAAATGCTTCTATTTGAAATGTGTATACTTAAGGATAAAAGTCTGTACTTTGTATATTAAACCCGTTTTACGTCTCAGAAAAAACTTTTAGCATGTTTAAAGTGGAATTGTGGTATTTATAACTTGTGGCATTCTTGAACTAATGAAATGCAATTAAAGATATCTATATTTATTACCAGGTTGTGGTCTTGATGCTCTTACATTTTAAAGTGAGGATGAAAATGGATTTGATGATCTGATTGACTTGATCAGATCAATGTAACCTTCCTGAAATGCATCTCAACCCCATGTGATGCTGTCCGATAGCCAATAGTCTGTGCGTTTGCCATCAGGGCATGCGCACAAAGCGTGCCAAACCTGGTTACTGTTTGTGTGCGTGTGTGTGTGTGCGTGAGCATGTGTGAGTATAAACGTGCGCATGCGCCCTGCAGGAAAATCACGGCAGTCAAGCCTCACACCGCAGCGGACTGTACATGTCAGAGGTAGGGTGGGGAAGGGTTCGAGAACCGGGGGCCCAGCGCACACAGGCCGGCGGGACATGGGGATGGAGACCCGGCGTGTGGAGCCCTGATGAGACCTTTCTGTGCAACTTGAGTCGGTCTGCAGATGCAACCTGTCCCCCTCCATCCCAGTAACTCTGTTTTTTTTATTGCAGCGTTTTCTCCTTCACAATGACAACCTGGTGAATGCAGACAGGATGGAGTAAAACCTCCAGCTCCACGCAGGATGCGCAGCCCCAGCGCCGCCAGGACGAAGGCAGACAAACCCGGCTGACGGTGCTGCGGACCGATCCTTTCCCGTCCTCGCCCCTACCGCTGCCGGTGTCGGGGACTATAATGGAGAGCTCCAATGGCTCCGGCAGCGACACCAAACCGCATAACCACCAGCTGGAGAAGAAGAGACCGAACCGGGCGCCCTCCCCGGCCAGACCCTTCCTGAAGGATGTGCACTCCCGCTCCGCCAAACCACCTGCCATCGGTCCCAAATCCCCCAAACTCAGCAAACCTCAGTCGGGCGCCCCGCTGTCGAACCGCACCTCCAGGCGCAACACCTCCGGGGCCAAGGAGAAGCCAGCCTCCGTGAAAAGTGTCCCCAAGTCGGCGGCCGCGAAGAAGCCCGCGAAGGTTCTCCAGCATGCGGCAGCTGAGCTCAAAGCCGCCGGGAGCCCAGTCCTAGCTAAAGGCAAGAAGGGGAAACCAGCCCCGGGGCCTCTGGTCCAGGGCTCTCCGATCCGGGTTCCGACCGCAGCGCCTCTGGGCCGCGTCAGCCAGACCGACAGCAGCTCGGACTTGTCCGACTGTCCGTCCGAGCCGCTGTCCGACGAGAACCGTCTGGTACCGGCGGCCAGCAGCGACGCCGAGTCTGGCACCGGCTCCAGCGACCGGGACCAGCCGGGTACGGAGAACCCATCGCGGCCACAAGCTGCTGCTCCCCCGCCACCGCCGCCGCGCACCGCAGAGGCTCCGGCAGCCAAGGCTCCGGTGGACAAACACAAGCAGGACAGAGACACAACAAGCGCACAACTCCAAAAACTGCCCGACACCAAGGAGCCCCCAGAGGGGGAGGAGGAGGAGGACCTGCAGCGGGACATGGACGACCTGAGATCCGAAAACGACTACCTCAAGGTAAGGACCGTGCAACCACTGCATGAAAATGGGAATGTGTTGCATGTGGTTTGTGTTCAGCCCTCAAAAGTCAAATGTGCATTAGCAACAAATGCACGGATTCATCTGCCACAACAGAAACCAAACTGCCCCATTAGACGAGAAGTGTCCTTGAGAAACTCCCACCTGCTCAGTAATGTGATGGCACAATCCCAGTTTTTTACTGGCTCAACACAATCGAACACACAATTTTCTTCAATGCCCAGCTGCCATTTACTCTCCCTCTTCCTGGTAATCCCTGTGGATTTTACCTCATTTTTGGGATGGGAGTTGCACTGATCATATTAGCCCCATCCTGCATGTCCTCTTAGTTTAACCTATGTCATTTATCAATTTTACGCTCAAGTCACCAAACTCTTTCTTTTTTTTTTGTTTACACTTTCTCCATGTTAAACAGATGCAATGCACTTACACTTGTACAACATGAGATTTCTCTTCGCCTTTCATACAGTTAGCACTTTAAAGTGTGTCTACAGTCTGCACACGGACGTTAAATAGTTCAGAAATAGGAGCTGTACCATAGAAACAATGGTGAGTATACAGTGTGTTAATTGCCTTGTTTGCCACTGTGACATTTTTTGCATTAAGATTATATTTGAAGATTCCATGCAGGATCCCCCTCCCCCCTGGTGTAAGTAGGCTATCCCCATAAGTCGGGGAGGGGAGGACAACAGATAATGCGGCAAACAATCTTACAGTTTTCTGTTTTTCCCCAGATGGCAGACAGGTTTATTTGTATGTTGCTGCCAGTATAATTCCAAACTCGACCGTGCAGGTCTCTCTCTCTCTCTCTCTCTCTCTCTCTCTCTCTCTCTCTCTCTCTCTCTCTCTCTCTCTCTCTCTCTCTCTCTCTCTCTCTCTCTGTCTCTTTCTGTCTCTTTCGCTCCCTCCCACTGTGGCTTGGTGAAAACACAAGAGAGTTAATCAGCTTTGCTGGCTTTATCCCACAGGACTTGATAACAGTCAGATGTCCCATGTGTGTAGGGTTCAAACAGCCTGCTGCCTGGCTGTCAGGCCGCCAGCTGGGCCTATCAGGTCCGCTACTCAGACACACAAACACCCCCCCCCTCCCCCATGTCCCAAAATGTCTGGGAGTCCCCGCCACTGCTGCCTATTTTTATTTGCCTCAGAGTTCATTTTGTGTGTGTGTGTCAAAAAGCTGCAAAATATTTAAGCTAGAAGCAAAATTCAGCCTGTTAAAAAAAAAAAAGTATTTATGATGATGATGGACCAGTTTTTAAAATTGTCGCTGCTTAAAACCTTCAAAACCAATTCAACGTTTTCCCCTCAGTTTTTCGAAAACATTTGTTGTTTATACAGACGATTAGTAGGTAGACAAAAGCCATCTGAAAATGTATTGAACAATTCAAATGTTATCTCGTGCTGCCATCCATGGAGAATGGCTGCCATCACCTGGATGATTGAGAATCATCACAGACATGTTTGATGATTTTAGATTTTGGTTTGGTATGAATAACTGAGTCCTGCCGTAATGTTCAAGGGGTAGAACCATTGATTTCTGAACAGTGACTAAAGATAACCATGTTTAAGAAATGACTGGTGATGCCTTGTGTTCACACTCTGCACAGGCATCAGGGATTCTCTCTCAATATATTCCTGCTCCCAGGATGCTGCTCAGCCTCTGGCCCTGCTTTTAACCTGGCCATCGACCGTGTGTGAGGCCATTAGCTCCCTCCTTCAGGGCCTTGCTTCAGATAACAACTGTCTCTTTGCATTTTTTTGTTTTCCAAATGAGGACAGATTGAGTTTTCATTCATTGACCCACTCTTCCCTTTTCCATCCCTTTCAGTATTCAATTGCCTTTTCCTCAGGTGTCAGTCGAGCTTTTGAATTATTTCATGCCGGGGGAAACCTACTCAGTAAACTGATTCCCTGAAGCATCTGTAGCTGTATCTCAGCTCGGTACAACAGATAAGTCTCTTTTTTTTCCAGATTGGGAGGTTTCATGTTGATGGGGAGAATAAATGCATCCAATCTGAGAGATAAGATGCTTAGAGCCAACTAGTGATGTTACATCATCGGTATTGAGAGTGCTGGCATCATTGGAACTCGTATGTAATCATATGAAGGTATTAGCATAATCTACAACGATTTATTCACGTGTGCTATATTCTCAGCTTTATACCTGAACCTCCTAATTTTTTCTTCAAAGTTAAGTTGTAGAATAAGTGTACTGAATGAGTCTCTTTACTCTTATATATTAATATTACCAAAATAAGTGCGTTGGGAAAATGTTCCTTTAGCAAAGTAATAAAAAATACCAGTATGTCTAATATACCCGTTTTCAATGAAATAATCGTCACAATATTTAGATACTTTCCATTTTTCATGCAACATTTCAATGAAAAATATGATTTTGTGAATTCGTCATCACTAACTCATGTTATCTTGTCATTTGAATGACACCGATTGTGTCATAACCATTGGGGTCAGGATTCACCCTCAGAGAGGTAGAATTATAGGTTCATTTTTTGTAAAATTCTTACCCCAGACCAACGAACATTGGTGACACACTGACACAAGTGTTGGATGTAAACGTTGAAACGTGCGCGCACCATGTCTCTCAGGATGAAGTGGACGAGCTGCGGGCCGAGATGGAGGAGATGCGGGACAGCTACCTGGAGGAGGAGGTGTACCAGCTGCAGGAGCTGCGCAGGGAGCTGGACCGCTCCAACAAGAACTGTCGCATCCTGCAGTACCGCCTGCGCAAGGCCGAGCAGAAGAGCCTGCGGGCGGCTCAGACCGGACACGTGGACGGGGATCTGCTCCGCAGTCTGGAGCAGGACCTCAAGGTCAGTGGGATGCTGGAATATTTGAAGTAGTCCCTGATAGTCGTTGATAAAACGAATACATATTTTTTTCATGTATACTGCACTTTCTGAAACCCTAGTTACGGGGTGCTTTACACTAGGCGGCAACATTGAAATGATTGAGGTAAAATCAATTGTGTGAGGGGGTTGAGGAGGTGTGCCAATTTGGAGCAGATGGATCCTCCCTCTCTCGTCTGAGACAAGTGGGATCAGCTGTGTGAAGAGAAACAGCTGGAGCCGAGCTCCTCATTTAAACAGACACAATTGGAGAGTGAGGTGCTCTCAGTTTCTTTGTGATCTTCAGGGAAAATCTTGGTTTTGGGTTAAGTTGGTGAGTGTCGCATGGACTGTGGAGTGACAGGGCGGCACTTCTGCACAATCATGCTACAAGTGGGTTTATGATAAAGCAGATACAATTGTTACAACAGTAACATAAGAAAAAAACATAAATAATCACTTTAGTCTTTGAAACGCTCTTCCAGAGTAGATGAAAAATGATTGTTAATGTCAGATCAATAGTCCAAAGCCCACAAATATTCACTTTTATAATCCTTTTATCATAAAAAGTATGTATGTGTGTGTGTGTGTTTTTGTCTCAGGTGGCCAAAGATGTGTCTGTGCGTTTGCACAACGAGCTGGAGAGCGTGGAGGACAAACGCAGCCGAGCCGAGGACGAGAACGAGCTGCTCAGGCAGAACATCATCGAGGTGGAGATCTCCAAACAGGCGCTGCACAACGAGCTGGAGAGGACCAGAGAGGTAAGGGGAATTAATGCACTTTGACTTCAGAAAGAAACGAAACCTCTTTTTGGGGAAACAAAAGTGCTTGTTGCTACTGAAAGGTTGGTCAGGACATGGCTTTGAACCCTCTGACTGACTGTCTTGGGCCTTTCTGTCTGGAGGTTTGCGTGGGTGTCCTCCCACAGTCCAAAGACTGGGGGTCATGTTAACTGGGGAATAATCTGCCTGTATGTGCGAATGGTTGTTTGCCTGTGTTCGTCACTTTTCCAGGGTGTTTATGTGCCTCTGGTCCAGTGTCTATTTTAAAGGCGGTGGGATTTTGAGTTTGAGCCCCATCATGTGTTTTGAGTGATTTGCACACATTGTATATGGTTGCCTTGGAGCCAGTTGTGAGCTGTTGCTCTTTTTGTTTCGGATGGAGGCGGAGTGAAGTGTCGCCTCAGGTAATGAGATGAGCAGAGGATGTCCTCGGGGATGCTGCTTAACTTCAGCTGCTTAGGCTAATCGGGTTTGACAACATCAGGTGACCTGCCGTCTGGCAGCAGAGAGGAAGTAGGCTAATACGGGAGCGGTCAGTCAGTTTGGAGATGGTGGGGGGAGGCTTTCTCCCGGGTAACTGGGTGACACCGTTTTCTGTGACACCGCGCGTCACAGTGTCATCGCTCGGGTCGCCTTCCGTCTGCCACTGGGTGAAAATCCATATATCTGGAGACACTTGTGTGACCTTAACTTTCACTTCTGTCAGCACCTGACGAGAAATCCATGTCTCGTCTGGATGCGTTAGTGAAAGCTAAGATCAAACTCCAGTTTCTGTCGTTGTCACTTGGCACTGATAAAGTCAGTAAAAGTAAAGTAAAAATAGAAAATATTTGGTGAAAAGTGCGGGGACTTTGAAAATATGGAGCTCTCTTCTAATTTGCTGCAGCAGTTATAGAATATGTGGTTTTCCACGATGTAACTCTAAGTAGGAGAGAGTCTAAGATAGGGACTGCTCCTATTGAGTGCAGCTTTTTTTTTTCTTTGTCCCAGAAAAACAAGACCAAGTTTTTGTGACGCAGCAGCCCACTATTTTCATTTCTTGGAATCCCCAATTGCTTTGCCCAGGACTTAGAAAACGTTGTCCCCATTTTGATCCTCTAATCCCCACGCAATTGATAATGCACTGTAGGAATCCATTTATTCATTTTTTTCAATGGTGATGGAAGGGGTTGATAAGACGGTGTTTGCACACATGCTTTTAACGCATTTAATTGACTGAGTCAAAATCCTCCGCTTCCTGCTCTCGGAGTTCCTGAGGCACTGAGATAAACATAAGAGGAGGAGAGAATGATATCGATGCGGTTCAACTGGACCGATCGGTTGTTCCTCTTTCTCTCTGCTTTACTAGACCTTGTAAAGTGTGACTAAGATGTCATGTAATGCAGTTTAACCTGGACTCGCTCCCGTCTCTTCCTTTCATCTAGATTTGATGATAAAACAAGCTGTCTTGTTAAAAGCCTTCTATTGTGTCGTGGACGTATACGTGCCTGCCCCCCCCCAAAAAACAAACAAAAACAAAAATGGAATGGTTTACCCATATATAGATATATTTACCCAACTTCTTCATCATCATTTGACATTTTTCTATAGCACATATTGCACATTATATGTGTATTATGTTATCATTGTTATGTTAATAATTCATGCAAAGACTAATTGGAAACAAAGGATTTTTTCTAGAAAGAGTACCTTCAATATTCCTATGAGGAATTAAAAAATAGATAGATAAATAGAATATATTTGACTCTTGACTAAATTATTCTTCGCATAAACTTCTAATAATATGTACCTCTGGGAACATTTTCCTGAGCATTGTTAATATTACACTACAGCCGTATTGGAAAAATATTCTGACTAACTTTTGTAGACAGTTTGAGCCTTCAGAGCGTGTGTCCTCCTGTCCCTTTTCTCTGCTATCAGAGGCCCCACACGCACACGCAGACGCACACGCACAGAGAGAGTATGGCTTAGAGGTTGGCACCACTCATGCATGGATTAATCCAAGGAGAAGGCCTGTTATAAAACAGGCTGGCATGTTTTCCTTCACACCGATGGGAGGGGAGTGGGAGAACACAAAGAGACGCAGAGCAGGGAAGAAGTCAACCGGCTCGCCAATAGATTATTCCCCGCTGCCTCCGTGCGGCCACTCTGGCGGCGAGCTGCGGTTGGTCGCGACATTTTTCATCCCTCTGACATTCGAGGAAAGGCCCACTGATTCGTGTAATGAAATGGAACTAATGAAACGTCAACGCGCATAACACGGCATAGCAGCAGGTGATTTATTAGGTGTTCCCGGGCCCCCTGTGATAGATTCATCTTATACTGCAGCCAATTAGAATCATTCGTGCTCCGCTGTTCCTCCTCGGTGAGCACCAGGTATGTACGGTACGGACAAGTACTTCTCATGTTATTCTGAATCTGCTGGAGAGGTGATGGTGTGAAAACGGTTGCATTGTGGATCATCTCGACTGAAGGGGACATTTGACTTTTGTAGATTTCCACATTGTTACTGACCTTTTAGATGGTGTGTGCGGAGGGGAACACGGGTGAAATTCCACTCACATTGCTGTACTTGGGCAGAAGTCTCAGATATAGTTATGTTGTAATCTTCAACAAATCCAGAATGTCTGCGAGGTTCACTTGGCAGTGGCTTAAGATGGCTCATTCCTGATTTATATTTTATTGATTGATCATATAATGATGCTGATGAATGCTATTTTAAAGGAGACAGTGGAGATAATGCTCTAAAAACGTTATGGATGCAGGAGAGTAGTTTTTCTTCTTTTGTATTTCTGCAACCAGCCTGTCTCTATCTGAAGGTAATATCATTTGACCACCAGCACCTGGTGGGATGAAGACATCCTCTAAATATTTAAACATGAACTGCGTGCAGTGCTGGCAGTATTTGACCCTATTTGCATTACGCACGCCTGTTTATAAAAAAGAAAAAAAGGGCTCTACAGTATCTGTAACATTGTCTCCGAACTTGAGTGTTTCGTTGCAGCATTTCACTATAGCAAAAAGGCATTTATTTATTTCATGTCGGAGCTCCTCGCTCACGTCGCCCCCTCAAGATGTTGTCTTTGAAGAATCCCCTGATCCGGCTCTTCTTAGCTCTGCCTCTCACCTCTCCATCGTGACGTCCTCCGCTTTGAAGGAATCTCATTGACCTAGTTAACATCTTGTGGCAGACTGCACCAATGGGAAGCGGAGCAGACGTGAGCAGGGGAGTAGCGTAGGGACTCCGCTGTAAGTCGAAATATGCCGCAGTGACACACATCCATAAAGTCTCCCTCGTTAACATAATGAGCAGGAGATGGTGTTCGTTTAAAATGAAATATGAAAAATATTTGACAATATCATAGAAGAATAAATTCCATTTTCAAGAATACTCTTTTTTTTTTGTGTGTGTGTAGTACGAATCACTCCTGGTCATTTCATTTGATTGTCGTGTCATTTCAGCAGCGACGTGTTTTCGAAGTGAAGTGGCATTCTTTGAAGTTTAAAAGCCTTTCAAAATGAAATTCCTCCTCCGCGTGCACAGGGCTTTTTTTTTATTTTTTTATACAGACATATTTTACAAGTATTTTAATCTATAGACGTGTTAAGGGGGCTTCACTTTTTACATTGTTTTGATTGATTGTTTGAAACACGGGTGTACGTATGAAATATCTTAATAAATATATCTCGGGTAACTCGCAAGTCGACACACAACAAGGAGACAGGCACTCAGAAACATTGCAGCGAGTCGAGGAAGGGTTTTAGAATCACTCGCAGGCAGTTTGAGAGGCGAGAAAACAATCTTGAAAACCTTTACGGACTTATAATTGAATTGCCTGTACTTCACGTTGTACGCCATAATTAGACGTAGATGCATTTTTCAAATGTGTGTTTGTGACCTAAGCACCAGTTCGCTCATCTCCAATATAATCCAAGCTGGACCGCTTGTCCTCTATCAGCCCCTGGTGCTTTTTGTCAAAAACAGTGTGTCTCCCTGTTGAAAGAAGAGACTTGTGTGTGTGTGTTTGTGTGTGTGTGTGTGTGTGTGTTACATTAACCAAGGTTATTGGATGTGACAGTGGTCAGAGACTGTCTGAGGCTTTCACCAAGTCCTCAGCAGCAGGATGCTGCAGGGACGCTGGACAGTTTATGAAGGATGCCAAGTTCAGTAAAACTGAGGAGTGTTGAGGACAACTTGCAACTCGCCATGAGGCACACACACACCCATACTTAGTTTACACACAACTGATTTGTATGGCCTCTTGGCCCAGCAGAAACAACTAACATGTGATACAGTATGGTAGCAGAATTGTAATGGTGAACTTTTTTTTTTGAACAAGTTTTACAAATCAGAGCAACATTATCCTTCATGTGGAGACTTTGGTTGCACTGGACAATACACCAAGCCATTCGAGTGTTATTGATAGAGTAGCAACACATTCACAGTTGCAGAGCTTCCATTTTAAAATGAATAATATGTTCCTCACTTCCAGAGCGCACATACGATCTGTGCCTGGTCAAGCTCGCAGTTTCCCTTATCGTCTGCTATCCTATTCAGAGTGCTCTATTTCTGGCAATACGCCGGTCTTGGAAGCTGCACGGGCCAAAGCCCCCTTCCTGAGTATGATGTCCATGAAGTATTTGTGCTGCGTGTGAGCCTATAGACAAGTCGGTGCTCTGGTTAGAAGTGAAGTGTGCTGGTTACAGAGGATAAGGGGTGGAGGAGTGCGGAGGCACGCTCGGCTCTCTGCAGCTGTGTGTGTCGCATGCAAACACTCGCGATGATTAAGTGATGACTTCAGCAACAGAAATGGAGAAAATGTGGCTTGTTACGTTCCGAGGGGAGACTTTGTCAGAAGCTGTGACATCCTGGCGAATCTAATCCCTCCGTCTTCCAACCCCTCGGTAGCCTTCAATTAATTCCGCAACACAGAGACTGATCCAAGAGTTAAACGGCTCCACAAGCTACATTGCTTATATTTTATTAATCTATTCATTTAATTAATTCGTGTTTTTATTAGTAGTGTTTTAATTTAACTAAAATGTGTTCTTCTCAAATAAGTTAAAATGAAAGTGAGAATGTCCCTCATCAATGGTGCAATTTCAAAATGAGTTGGCAGTTACTCATTTTGGGTTTTGTGAGAGCAACGGTCAAGTGAAAGGCCTTTTGGTGAATGATTTTATTCAAATGAATGTAATTACCAATGACGCTGTTATGTTTCACATATGTCGTCAGATTGTACCAACAGTGGCTTCAGAGCTGTGATTTTTTTATTTTTTATTTTTTCTCAATTCAACTCTCGAAATAAACTATCCAGGTTCAGGAAAACCTCCACACACAGAGATCATAGGGTCAAACGGTTTTGTTTTTTAAGATTGTTCAACTACATAGGATAAGGAGGCAGATAATCCGTCTCATTATCTGTGACTCCCACTGTACGGACACAAACCCACAGAGGCAGGTCACCCCTTTCCAGATTACGGTGTTGCGCGGTTCAGTGACAGATTGGTAGTCTGTGGGGATGAGATAATAACAGTATTTCAAATCTCACCTCCCCCCTCTACGGGCTCCCCTCCCACCTTTATTAAGCCATAAAGGCGGCATGTGTTCCGTGGCCAGGTCCCCTCCTTCCTATTACCGGGCCATTGTGATCAATTCGACACACAAGGGGACAGTGAAATACTGAGTGGCAGAAAAGTGACTTGGGGCTGAAAATGACCTCATTATCAGCCAGCTGGACATTAACTGGTCAACTCCCCTCTTAACCCTGGCTCCCCTTGGCTCCGGGCACAGAAGAGAATAACGAGGATCTGTTGTCTGAGGTTCCCATCGGTGAGTGGAGGACACATGGCTGGAGACACCACATAGACTGAATCAACTCTCTGATGGGAGGATTATTATTATAAGGGTTTTACTTTTTATCTGTGGCTTATTACTATAAACCCACAATTAATGGTCACAGAGTGAAACAAAAAAAAAAAAAAAAAAACAGACCTGAGAAAAACAGCTCAACTCGTGCTAATCATGTGTTTGATCTTCAAAGTGGCTTCAATCTCAGGCTCAATGGTCATCATGGGCTGCAGGAGAATATGCTTCTGATAGAGGCTTGGTTCAGGTCCCAGCAGCCATCTTGAATCCGAAACCGAATAGTTTTAGATTGGAATAACACGTAATTGTGTGAACTCAGTCGTCAGACTTAACCAACCTAATTTTTATTTATTTATCCCAAGACGTTTTCTCTTCCCTTTAGCTTTAATGCCCCTAAAAGCCTTACTTTGTTATAATTAATGACGGCCAATGACATTATTTTGAAAAATCCGTGTGTTTTCAATCTTTGGCTCCATGACCCTCAAAGAATGTGAGTTATAGAATAGAGATGGATGTCACCCCTGAATAGTTCCATTGTACAACAGTTGTGTCATAGAGGCAGGGAGATTCTTGGGCTATCTCTGATTCGAAAAGTAGATTTATTAATTTTTGGCCTGGAGATCTTGTCTTCACCCATCGTGATGTTGAATCTAAACCGTTTCCTCACTTCACCTCGCAGACGGTCTAATGTGATTATTTTCTGCAGCACATCCAGTTTCCATTAAGGCAGAGAACAATAACCTTGTGCGTAGGTCAATAACGCATACAGCCGATCTGAGTGATGGAGCATTTCAAAAACAACAGCCTCTGGAGCACAAAGTGCAGCCGGTAACGGATCGGTGTCTGCTTCCATCATGTCCCACGTGAAAGCTCCTCGTTTGAACCGTTTATTTTAACCTCCGACACGGTCCAACATTGCATCTGATATTGAATGAATTAGCTCGACACATCTAGATCACGTGCATATTTATATGTATATATATACAGTATATTTGAATTATATACGTAGTTCATATAATTGAATCTGTGAGCTCAAACATAAACTGTTTCTGTTTTTAATCTGTATTTTTATTGGGATGTGAAGATAAAAGAGAGACAAAGAGACTCTTTCTTTGCCGGTCTGAGCGGGTGATATTTTTTATGGCAGGAGGATCATGGGAAATATAGAATCTCTATCCGATTGTGATTTATCAGCATTATTTCTGCAGTGGAGTGTAGCTCTGGGATCTTATCTGTCCTCCTCTGTACATCATGATGAGTGCCGTCCCTCCCTCTCTCTTATCTCTTCCCATCATACACCTCTGGCACGCTGCCACCGGGCCTTCCCCACTATGCTCTGCGGCGGACGCCATGGCAGTTAAGTCCCGCCTCCCGGCATGCCTGAGCCACAGAGTCATAAGCAGCTGTCGCCTGGACGACTCCTGGGACAGAGTGACTTTTTGGCTGATAGTGAGCGAGGCCTTTTTCGTTTGACCTCCAGACAGAACAGCCGAGTTGAAGAGTTTCAGGGAAATGGGCCTCTCTCGGTCACCTGCGTCTCGCGGGGGAATTTTCTGCTGACGCGGCTCATTTCAAACCAGCTCACTTACACTCAGTCCCACCTGGGAGCCGCCCAGCCTCCAGCTCCCGGTTTCACCGAGGGCTGAGTGCTAACTGCAGAGGAGCCGGAAATGAGCTGCTCACTCATTGTTCAGCTCAAACAAACACCTTTATTTTCCCTGGTCTGCTGCGGCCTGCCACACTTAGCTTTTATTGGAATGTTTGACATGTAGCAAAATGAATCATAACACCAAGCTTTTGAATAAAGGTGTGAATCTGTGTTATTATCAGAAGGGATTTGTTGATTAAATGAAAATGATACGTTTACCAGGAAGGAGTGAGTTTTCACTTTTATATATTTGTCATATGGGTAGTACATAAATAGTGTGGCTTTCTGTTTGAAAACCTACCCAAGCAATACAAAAAAAATAACAACATCATATAAGATGCCTGGGAAAGGTCTGGAAGGGTTATTTTTTAAAATATGGTTCATCCTGGACGACCCTGTCTTCATGCCCCTTCTATAACAGATAGCAGTCAGGACCGCGTGTCTCTGTGGGGGGCAGAATCAGTTTGCATTATGGCTGCATCCAGTTTGCCTGTTTGCTCTTTAAAGCCACAGTGTTTTTTCAGATAACACAACAGAAATTATCAGCAGCAGTACAAGCAGAGACAGCGGCCTGTTTTCAAGAGATATTATTACCAGTTTGACGTTCTCAGACGGTGTGTTACCAGGGCAACCAGAGATGGACAACTGGGCCAGCCGGAGGGTCATTAATTACTGTGTGAGGATTCCAGGCTTTACTGCTGTTCACACCGAGCACTGTAGACGCCCGTCTGACTGTTCTGACCATTAAAGGCCTCACATTCCACCTTTTAAATTACGTTTACAAATGTATATGTAATAAATACACAACACATATTTTTTTACTTCTAGAAATAGTCATTCTCCCATATATTCAAATATATTGTCCAAAGCAGTTTGGTGCAAATCTGTTTTGTGATTGGTGCTGATAAAATAACATATACAGTGCTAATATATGCACTATAGGACAGGCTATAATGATTGTCATGAAGAGACATTGAAAATAAGCAGATTGTAATTACCCAGAGTTCTCAGCGAGACTGGAGCTGATAATGTCAGCGCTCAGTGAAGTATGGCCTCTCTCTCTCTCTCTCTCTCTCTCTCTCTCTCCCCCCCCCCTCTCGCTCGCTCGCTCTCTCTCTCTCTCTCACCGCTGCCTTCATACCGTGGGATCTGCCAACTCAGCGTAACACACTCCAGGCGTCCCAGAAACCAGTTTGCCAACAAGTGAATGTGTCATGCAAGAAACGCACACACAGTGACTTATCACAAGCCTGAGATTGTGTGGCGCTGTTGAACCTGATTCACTGTGGATAAAAAAAAAGCTTTGTACTCGCTCTAATACCCTGTTATTTACGAAGTCCTGCAATCGGGAAGCTTGCTATTCATTGATAGTAACTAAATACTGTTTTCTGTTCAAATCAGTGCCGTACAAAGGATAAGAGTGAAACCTCCTCATTGTTTCACCTAAAAGTCGTCCCTGTCTTCGGTTTGTGCCAGTTGCCAGCGTGGGCTCGGTGGTGCCAGGGCGTCAGGTTGTTCAGGGAGATTTGTAAAGCGGGAGTAAAAGGGGAGCGACACGCCCCTTAAAAGCTCTATTGCGCTGCTCTTTAAAAGCACGCCGAGGTCGGGGACGGCTTAGTGAAGAAGACAGTATGGGAGTGACCTCCCGCACACACACACACACGCACACACTGCCGTACCGGATGATGTATAACCTGCGCAGGTCAGCGTTGGTTTCTATAGCAACCAGGATCGATACCCTGGAGAATTACTGTTTTCTCAATCCATAGGTTGCTATAGAGCCTACAAGTCTCCAGTGGGCGACCCAGAATAGAAGCTCTTTGGAGCCCCTCGTATAACACGAGCTTTACGGCGCGTGTTTTACTGCACAAGCACTCACGGCGTATACACAATGCAACCTCAGTCTTTTTCTCCCCTCGCTGTTTGATGACAAGATAACTCGTAATTGGCTTTGTGGGAAATATGGATGATGGAAAGTCCCAAATCGGTTTATAATTAGTTAATCGGATTTTTCGGCTATGCAGATCGAGCCTGTCCTGTACTATTCGTTTCTAACATTTTAGCCGGGATGTTGCCGCTGCTTTCGTGGAGTCCACCTTCGTGGTTCCGTGTGAATTTTCATTAGGTTAGGCAAGCTCCTTCTACATTCAGCCTCTTCAATATTGATGAGGGCAGCATGCGCGCTTGCGTGCGCACGCGCGTGTTAAGATGAGTTTTTCCATCTAAGACTAAGTAAAGATGCGGCTCAATGAACTGCAGATGCTTGAAGATGGTTGAGAGTCCGTTTACAGGATGCTCACGTATGCTGAGGAGGGCCTGACATTGGAATGACCTCAGACTGCTGCATCCAGCCAGACTCGCACACACCGACCGTAACTTGAACCCACACAGGACCGCGCCGCAGGATGCACTGACAAAAGCATGAAAACCAGCACTATCTCGGATACACCGGCGATGTTCACCGACGCATATTGATCCAGCAGAGTGTGTGTCTCAGACTCTCTTTCAGTCTGCTTTGATTGGTTTAGGGCTTTTCTGAAATATCGTTCTCGGCATCGTCACCACTGTAGTCAGCGTGCACCGTGTTCAGTGGCAAATTGGATTTCAATGGGGATGCGCGGTGCATATTTGGCTGATGGAGCACGCCCAGATGTACAGTGGTATATTTAGAGCACTGCAGGTGCTGCGAACCAGAGATTGATCGCCCATAAAGAATAACACGGTGCCATAAATCATGTTGCAGCGTGGAGCGTTGAAAGAAAACAGTCGCTTGCATTCGAGTTTGACCTTGTTGATAGAAAAATTCAATTAAGTGACTCGTAGAGAGAGAGAGAGAGAGAGAGTGTGTGTGTGACACATCTATGCGTTCAGTCAAGTTAGTGTGTAGTTTTAATTAATTTATCGAAAAGGATTACAGTCCAGATTGAGGGCTCATTCGTCCACATCTCACTAATATAATCTGCCTCTAAACATTTCACAGCGACTTATCTCTGAGCTCTGAGTGATATTTATTCTGTTGTGTTGGAGTCTTAGGCTCCTCAGTCGGTTTATCTGCATCCAGCGGCCGTCCCGGCTCCTTTTGTGCTCTGCCCCACCCTCTCTCAGCCCCAGTCCCTCCGTCCCGGCCCCCCTGTGAGCTGGTCACACCAACGCTTCCTGTTAAATCCCATTACCAGAGGCAGACGCCTCTCTTTGGCAGTGCGCAAAAAAAAATCATAAATAGGCCAAGCTGCGGAGTACAGATGCTGCCGAAAATACCCTCGCTCTGTTCCCATTCTTACACCTCCTCTACCCCCGAAAATATTTGATTCCTCCCCCGCCCTCCCCACCGGGATGTTTTTTTGGCGATGTCAACGATGTGCGATGTCATCCGGCACTCTTTCCAAAAAAAAAAAAACTATGTCTTACGCAAACAGGCGTGTCGGGGGTACACAACATTCTCCCTTTTTCCCCTCTGTGAACACAGACATTTTTCCATGGTTACGGATGGAGGCCGTTGCAGCAGCACTGTGCGTTTTCCCCTCAGTGACAGAGGTCCATTGTGCCAATATTACTTATTGAACAGTGTTGAACTCATCTGCTGAGTACACAGTATTCCCCATAGGTTTGGATTGACACTCGGGATGGATACTAAAACAAACCTACACAACACACGTGGTAACGGCAACTGCTGCCACTTTACGAATTGTCGTGGAAAGCAATGGTGGAAGTCATTGTATCATTATTATGTATCAATGATCACACACATCCTCACCCGACTGCAACACAACTCAGACACAATACCAACACATTTTTAAGGGCCATAATCCGACGCTTAATCTTTGAGTCTGATCAGAGTACCCAACGAGACATGTCTAAACTTTAATCTCGAACCCGGCACTATTTCTAATCTCTGAAACTGAATTGACCTTTAAATGAACAATTATTTCAGGAAAAAAAGGAGCTCCAGTTGAACCTTACATTGAAGTAGAATTCGGGTCAACCCCTTTTGTTGCATCACAACGTCATAAACGACGGTGTCCCTGAAGCTCAACGCGCTGCCATGTCAGAAAGCATGTGCAGGTAGTTGTTTTCTTCATTTCCAGCTTTTCATGGGTTTTTTTTATCGTTGGAGGAAAGAGATAAAGGATACTGTTCGACAAAGGTCACAGGCTTTACTGGAACAGCACACTTGATGATAAAGCTGCTATCAGGGCGACCAACTTGAATTGCTTTTATTTTTAATACTATTTTTGGGTCAGACAGTGCTCAACCCTGAACTTTCCTACCAACCTCATTTTTTGCTAAGAAATGCACAGAATCCATATGGGGCCTTGATCTTAAATTTTAAAAACGTCATCCAAAAGTTGCATTTCTTTTTAACCTTCAACTTCAAGCTGTAATGTATATTTGAGCCCTTCAAATGTGTTTTTGGCTTAATGACCTAATTAATATGATCTGAAGTCCAGCTGGTTCTCAGAGGGAGAGGGAGCACTCTACATTTTAACATGTCCTTCACAGCTCATATGTGACGAGGCCGTAGCAAGAGTTGGGAAGGGGGAGGAAGACCTACTTTGTCAAGCAGTGAACCGGCTATTTAACTTCAATCTGTTTAATCCCACCAGCTGGCAGATGCCCAGTAAAACCAGTAGGACCAGTCGCCTCAGCTCTGACATCAGCTGGAGCATGACTGAGTGCCGTTAAGCCAGGCTAACAGGCTTGTGAGGGGTGCAAGTGTGCGTACACGAGTGCACTTGCTCAAGTGGAATAAAATGCAGTTATACAAAGTATGAGGAAGTGTGTGTTGTGTTATAGTCGAGTGTGTTGTGTCATGGTCGAGTGCTGCATCTAATAGTGCTGTGACAGGGGAAGGCCGTCACTAATGATCATCTTCTCAATGATTTATCCCTCAATTATTTTTGTCAACTCATAGTTGTGTGTAATGCATGTTAAAATTGTGGATAAAAAAAAAAAGAGCACCGGGAGACATCTTCAGATTGATGGATTGTCAGATTATTGGAATCTGGGTAAATAAAAATGTCAAAATGTAATAGCCTGTGAAATAGATTCTAGTTAAAGTTAAGTTAAAATCAGTTAATAAAAAAAGAAAATCTCATGAACATCAGTTGTTTTGTGGTATTTTGAGATTATGGTTTTCTAAAGGGCCAGTTTGCACAATTTGTATTACGGGTTAACGACTGAATTGACTTTTTACTCTCTGATCCCTCTGCGCGTGAGTTTCTGAGCCTGTACATAGTAAACAGGAATCTGTGGTGTCGGGGGGGGAGGGGTTCAGAGGAGCTTCACCCAAGATGCCGTTTAATCCTCTGTCTCCCCAGAGAGGGCAGCTCCGTCACCAGGGCTGGGAATCAAACCAGCCCTGGTGTCGGAGACACTCGAGGGATTATAGAGGGGAAAGATGAAAGAGCGGAGGTGCAGTTTTGCATATATTAAGCTACAGCAACGTGTCATTGGTCTCCGTCATTTTGACATGTGACTTGAAAAATGGGAATTTGTCAAGTTAAATATGAACAAATATGCTTTCCCGTCAAGGGGAAAATCAGTGACTTTGTGCTGTGACTAAACAACCTCATACAGCATAGTTAATTTGTTTATGACCTTTAAATATCGTTAAAGTGTCTTCTCGCGTAGATGCATTTAGATAAGTGCACTTTTTGGAGTATTTATTTACTTTCATAGTGTTGTGTATTTGTTGGTGTAGGATATTTTTAACAGAGGGTGAGCACTTGGGTTCACAGTTTGAGCACACGGTGTGCGTCCTCTCCCTCCCTCTCATTTGTAACTTGTCTTCACAGTACACCAGTAGGACAGTGTGAATCATTCATGGCGAGACAGATGGAAAGTTTGAGGGTGAACCTGTTTTGCCCCGAAGCAGGAACGGACTTTGACTCATTGGTTGGCTCTGTGACAGGAAGGAAGTGCCCGCTTAGGAACGGCCCCAAAACATCAGCACAACCGAACTGAGACTCTCTGAAGCACAGAGCTTCTCTGCCTTCCCTTTGCGTTTTCATGTCTTTTTGACAAAGAATAGACAGGACATTTTTAAAATACCCTCAAATAATAATAATAATGATTAAAAACACATTTTTTTTCAGTATTATTTAATTATCTTAATAACACTTAGGCTCTTCAAAACATTAATTTCCTTTTTTTTTTATAATTGTATTCATTAAATCATTCTTAAAATAAATCAAAAACATCCATAATGATGACGATAACTATTTACAGCAGTTGTGGTGTTATTGATCTTCCCAGTGGATTTTGCCAGTTGATTTACTCATGAGGAAGGGCTACGCTGAAACATGAGTGTGACTCAGACATTGGGAATATTAATATCAAATGATGCTTCCTAGAAAAGGAGCGCGGCTGTGGCTCAACTTATCACCGGAACCTTTAAATAACTGTCGGAGGCAGCAATCTATTCCTGGAAAACCGGGAAAATACAGGGGGATTTCTTCCTCTCTTCCTCCCTTTCCCTGTTTGCTTGTCTTGGGGGTGATGTAGAACAGAGACGGAGCGGTTGCAAATGAATGATTTTATTTAGCACTAAGACTAAGTTGGCCCCCGTTTCATCCAGGCTTTTCGTGCAGTGCCCACTGGCGTATTAGCTACAGGACACATTTCACCAATTGGACAGGCAGATGCTTTTTCCACTGAATGTGAGAAGACGTCTCCCTGGAATCAAAAGAACCCTGCAGCATCCATGGAAGACGGCAAAACGCACAACAGGGCATTTACATCAGGCGGACGCTGATGTTTCTTGCAGCTCGCACGTAGTGTCCGTTAACTCCGCCTCTCCACTCCCTCGTATGGTGACCAGATGGTGGTCTTTAATTCCGTCACTTTGTGCATCAGGAAACAGGAAGTCATCGAAGTGATCTGCATGCCATTAAATGCTGCCTATACCTGATGGCATCATTACATAAGAGACTCGCACAGATTAGTGTTTCTCTGACCTTTTGGCAACACAAAGCCCGTAAGGCCCTCGCGTTTATTCCTCTTCATTTCTGTACCATCAGTAGTGTGTCTGCTATTATTGCCCATTATAAGTTATACAGCAAGTGATCACCGTGCGTGCGTGTACAAATCAGGATATATACGGAAATATCAATAGCATCTTAAAAATGCTGAGGTCCTCCCTATTGGACACTTTTTATCAGTGTGGTTACACTAGTGCTTTGTTTTTTTTATTGTCACACTCCATTACACAGCGGTCGGTGTTTATGTCTCACATCCGTCTTCTTTGCTCTTTCACAGACTGTTCTGAGGAGACGAGGAAGCAGGGAAACATTTAAAGACAAGAAATCCTCAAGTCAGGTAAAGAATTCCTGAAAGTATTTATATATACATATATTTGGATTTCAGTATCGTAGAATATTTGATTCAGAGGAAGGATGATGAAAGAGGCTGTTTGACACAAGGCAGAGGCACTTGCCTTCACTTTGACTCAAAACCAACATACATCAGCCTTCTGTAGCTCAAAAGAGCACAAAACATGTATTAATCCACAGCCAATGCGCCGTGACCTGAGTTTAAAGATTTTCCTCTTTACTTTAAATGAATGGGCTTTAGTTTCAGAGTCGCGGCTGGGAAATGCAGAATGTATTTGTACATAATAACACAATAATATCAACTCTTGCCTGCTTTATTTCCCCAAGGCTGCTATGGTGTATGTTTTGTTTTTTTTATATATATAAAATAATGCATTCAATGGTTTGAAGAGAAATTTAATTCATGGAGTTGTTCATGAGAAACAATTCAACAGATTTATTTAAAAGGTGTCCTCATATTAATATTAATGTAATAGACAATATGATAACATTGTCTTCACACCCTCGAGAGGCCAGAAAAATCATCTTCTCACCTTTGTAGGAGGACAGTGCGGACCTCCGGTGCCAGCTCCAGTTCTCCAAGGAGGAGTCCAGCCTGATGAGGAAAAAGATGGCCAAGCTGGGCCGGGAGAAGGACGAGCTGGAGCAGGAGCTGCAGAAGTACAAGTCGGTGTACGGGGACGTGGACAGCCCCCTCCCGCTGGCCGACTGCTCGGGCGGAGGCCCTCACACCACCCGAGAGGCCGAGCTGCGACTGAGGCTGAAGCTGGTGGAGGAGGAGGCCAACATCCTGGGCAGGAAGATTGTGGAGCTGGAGGTGGAGAACCGCAGCCTGAGGGCGGAGAACGAGGACATCCGGTGTCAGTACGAGAGGGACTGCTTTGGCCGGGAGCCCTTCTCCAGCATGCCCTCGTCTCCGTACGGCGGCGACGCGCTGGAGTCGGCCAGCGAGCTGCGGCGCCACCTCCAGTTCGTGGAGGAGGAGGCCGAGCTCCTGCGCCGCTCCATCTCGGAGATAGAGGACCACAACCGGCAGCTGACGTCCGAACTCAACCGCTTCAAGTTTGGCCCCAGCGGCGGCGGCTCTGGGCCTGTCGGGGAGGAAGCTGACGAAGGAGGACTGTTCAAACCCGGAAATGGCGGGAACGGGATGATGATGGAGGAGCTGAAGTCGGCTAGGATGCAGATCAACGAGCTGAGCGGGAAGGTGATGAAGCTGCAGTACGAGAACCGAGTCCTCATCTCCAACGTGCAGCGCTGTGACCTGGCCGCGCACATCGGCCTGCGCACTGGCAGCCCGCGGGACAGCGACGCGGAGAGCGACGCCGGGCGGCGAGAGGGCGGAGAGGACGAGGAGACCGGGCGACTCCTCCTCCTACACCCCAAACGAGAGGGTCCCATCGGAGGGGAGAGCGACTCTGAGGACATGTTCGAGAAAACCACCACCACCACCACCACTTCAGGCTTCGGAAGCATCAAGCCGTCCGACGGAAGCGAGCTCAGTGCCACCGAGCTGGCCAATCGCAGGAGGGAGGAGCGGGAGTCGTTCGGGAATGTGAAGCGGGAGGCGGAGAGGCTCGGCCGAACGGTGGACCGGCTGATCACAGACACCGACAGCCTGATCTTTGAGGGCAGGCTGCTGGTGACCACGGGAGAGGGCCCGGAGGGAGGGGCGTCCAGACCGGACTCCCAGGTCCTGGACACCATCAACACGCGCATGAAGGCCTTCCGCACCGAGCTGCACATCTTCATGGAGAAGCTGGACCACGTGGGGGAGGGGCTTAGGGAGAGGCCCGACGACCTGTCGCCCATGCCGAACCTCACCGAGTCCAGCAGCTTCCTGTCCACGGTCACCTCCATGTCCCGGGACTCCCCCATCGGCACCTTCGGAAGAGACCTGGGGACGGACTTTCAGGTAAGTTCAATGATTGGACTCCCGGTGACTTATTTATTTATTTATTTTTTAAGTCACATCTTTAAGATGCATTTAAAAAAAAAAAAAAGGGATAAAAAAAAAGTCAATAGTTTAATCAAATGAAATGGCAGAAATTATGTGGAGTAGAATCCAGACAAAGCCACAAGCGGACCCACTGGTAAATAAATAGAACTAAGTGTGCGATCATTTGTAAACCCTTTAAGGTTGAAATTAACTCAACGAGATCCTAATTAGGCTCTGTGTGCCGAAAGAAAAAAAAACAAAAAAAACGCTCTAATTAAAAAGAGTGCCAGCGCCATACAATCTTTATCGTGCACACACTAACTACAGCTAACCCCACCTGTCAACGGGAATCTCATTAAGCTGCAGGTAAACATGGCTTCAAGGATAGGTTTGGATTATTTATTTATAATAAAATATGTACATTGAGGGACTGGAATCATCCCTCACCTAACTTGCTGAACCCGCAGTCCATCTGATAATGGAGGTGAAAAGGTTTTATTCGTTAATTCCTATACAGGTCTTGGGGATCACTAAGAGATATTGCTTTGTTTGTTTTTTGGATAAAGCCCTTTTTTAGTAAAAAAAAAAAAAGTAAGAGGGTGTGACATTAGAAAGAAGTGACTTACTTGTCCTCTCGCCTGAATCTTTGAGCATTTTGGGTTCGGTAGACAGGTCAAGTACAAGGGCAAATGCACACCCAAATATAACTTGGGCCATAAATGATGCAAAACTTTTTGATTTTAAGGATAACATTTCTGAAAAGTGAGCACATGGTGAAATGGCGACATTACTTTTTTTTTTATCCTTTAATGTTGCCTCTTCTGTTCATTGTGTAGTGGTTAGATGTAAACAAAAAAGGAGTTAAGTATCCTTATAAACAAGCCTCAGTGGAATATCGAGTTTCAGAGATCCCCCCCCCCACCCCCGCCAGCACAGGGTTAAAAGATCAGCCCCCCGCCTCCTACTCCAACCATGAGCCACCCAGCTCTCCCAAACTGGCACCACCGCCATCTCTCCCCCGAGCAACCGCCACGCCATCGCTTCCTGCTGCCGCCACATTCACATCTGCATCCTCATGCACGTGCTCATAGCCAGCAGCCTGCAGCCCGCCTGATCGCCACCCCCCCTCCCTTGCTCTCTCAGTGAAGGCTGCTGGGAGAGTGCTTGGTGTGAATGGTGGAGTAAGTACTAAAGGAGTGATGGCTTCCTTACCACCCCCCCAACACTGAATTGTTGCATGATGTAATTTTTTTTTTTTTTCCTTCACAGCTCGGCTACGCCACGCTATATCATTTGTTTGACTCATTATGAAACGCAAATGGTGTAGCTTCTATGTGGGCACAACACATCATCTCACACACACACGCACACATAGACCCGTGGCATCTGTTACTCCCTGCTGTTGCCTAGGAAACGAGCCATAAAAAATGTGCGTAGTGCCTAAAATAACCCCAGTTTAATAGTGAAAAAAGAGAGTTGCATGGCGCTGTGTGAGTTGCCTGTGGAAGAAGCTCGCTGGCTGGCTGGCATCCCGCTCTCGGTCCTTGTTTTATTGCAGCTTGGTCAACACATTGTGTACTCTCCCAAATCCGGCTCATTATCTCTGTGCTGTCTGATCATACAGACATCTCGGATGTCTTTTCCAAACACACAGATTGTCGTACGGAATAAAACAAACGGCTCGTATGCTTCTGTCCCGTGACTCGTTTCTGCTTTGCTCCTCGGCCTGTACGACTGAGGCTGGGTGAAGCTGGGTGGATCAGTCAGAGCTAAAAAAAAAAAAAAAAAGAGGTAACAAAAGTTGAACAAAGAGTGTAATACTTGCACATACTAAGAAAAGGGTTGAAAATATAGCGCACTTACACAAATACATTTAAATCTACTCACAAGAGTTGTTTTCTTGTCCTTTTAAATCTTTGAATTCTTTCCAGCATCTTGTTACTGTAAGGTATTTCCCTGGAAATGATTAAGTTAGTAAGTTGAAATATATATGATTTATGAATACCAATACATCTCTTAATTATGACTAAGAAACTTACAATATAAATAACCTACTAGTTTTGATATAATAATCTTTCAATAATAATACAAAAATGTATAATAATAATATCAAAATCTCAAAGACGACTTGCAAACACAGCATTGTGTCATTACTATTCAATTATATTTTTATCTCAGTCCGTGGCACATAAATACATTTGAAAGATTTTTCAAAGATAGATAGCAACATCGTATGATTGTGACAACTACGAAAGTCATATTCTCTTAAACCAAATAATTGCGTATATTGTTGATATTTGTAATCGCCTTAGGTGGAATGAGGAGATAGCTGTCAAATATACGACATAAAAGTCAAAATTACATGAAAACATCCCCATTTTTTTTGCTTCTTCTTTGGAGTGGAAACTTCACTGACATGATCGTATGGAGATCCTGTTGGTTAGGAAAACAACCCTCGCCAAAAGAAATAATATGTGGGCCCTGCCGCCTTTGCAATGTCTCTGCTGTAATGTTTGAAGAAAAAAAGAACAATGTGCATCAGACTGGAGATGCGACTTTCTCTTTGGTCAAAGCTTCTCCAGTCCATACGGCTGTGCACGGGGCATGTGCTGGAAACCCACTCTGCCGTGGTCTCTCTATCAGCTGTTGGTTTGGACTCATGTTTCCCTCATTGCATGCGCTTCATAACGGGTGTTTTGCATTCTTTTCCTCCACCCCCCCCCCCNNNTCCGCCACCCCCCCCCCCGACTCCCTCTCTTTCTTCCTCTTTGTGTTCCTCTGCCAGATGTTTCAGCCCATGATTTTGTTCATCCTCATTCTCGTTCTCTTCTCATCTCTCTCATACGCCGTCATCTTTAAGTTGGTCTTCCTCTTTGCGCTCTTCTTCGTACTCTAGTCCGTTTGTTCCACACTGTGTAGTCAATTTCCTCCCCCTCTGCTTATATTCTTTACCCATTTCTGCTTTTTTTTGTTTTGTTTTCACCCCCCCCCGTCTACTTTTCTGTCCTCGTCCCCTCACCCCATGTGTGTGGTCTGCTGTCTGTTCTGTCCACCTTACATACCCCCCCCTCCCCCCACAATGCCACCCCACCACCACCACTCCCCGCACCCCCCACGTATCCTGCACCTGTCACCCATCCCCTTAACATCCTCACACCCATTGTCCATACTCCCCCCCATTGTCCATACCCCCCCCCCCCCCCTTTCGCCCCCCCCCCCCCTCCCCTCCCCACCCCACGTCACTCACAGTCCGGTCAGAGGGATGAGCTGGAGTGGCGTCTAGGAAAGGAGCGAGGCGTGGAGTCCCAGAGCCAGAGCCAGGGTGGCGGCCAGGCCCAGAGCAGGGGCGCCACGGGACTCACTAGGTACCACAGGCCCCTGGCTTTAAAAGCAGAGGTCAGTGCCTCCTCCCACCTCCACCCCCCCTCCCCCCCCTCCTGTGGGACTGAGTTAACACCACCTCCAATGAGTGTCTTATATGGGCCGAATGTGTAGAGTCTAAGGCAATAATCTGGACTATCTGTTTTGTGCTATTCCATTTTCGAACCAAAATCGTCTCTATAAATCTTAAAGTGCAACAAATCTGACTGAACAGACTCTCCAACAAACCCACCCCGAACGGAAGCATGTCGTCTTCAACAAACCGATGCATGCACAGCACGGAGAAGTGCTGATCTGAGATTGCTGCGTTTTTTAAATGTGTATTTTCGGAAACTGCAGAAAGACTGCATTGATACAGACGCTGGTTATGGTGTGGATCTATCACATCTGTCCAATAACCGACACAGTGAAAAGTTTCTGTGCATCCAAATAATAAAAGAATGTGAATTTGTCCTGGTCATAGACAAATCTCAAATTATAAGGACTTATTGCCAGCTCAGGCTCAAGTCTTCTGGGGGTTTGTTTTTGGAGTGTTTGTTTGTCTGTGGCTGATCAATGAATGTTCCTTCATAGAAAAGTTACAGACTACATTTGCAGATACAGGTAAAAGGTGGAGTACTCAAATCTTTTTTGCTCAAGTATATACATTTTTGGAAGGAAATTCTGAAATTGATGATCGCTAATCTCAACCCCAACACGTTGAGATGTCTGTTTATATATTTGCAATTGTAATGTGTCCAATTTGGTTATAGTCAGACGGCTCAGTCGACCGCGTCTGGTGACACTTGAGCCACATTTTTCTTAATTTAATGCTGAACACCAAATTTCACTTCATTCACTCACTCTTAACCCCCCACTAAATATCCACCTTTTCCACAGCCTATGGTGTTTTTTTGTATTACTTTATTTAGCATTTAATTTTTTACTTTTAGAATTTGTACCAAAATTAAATTCAATCAAATTGACCTACCAAATCTGGTAAAACACACACGCAACTCTTGAGTAAACTGCTATAATTTTTTTTAAATAATAATAGCTTAATTATTCCATCTCTAAAGTGCGAAAAATGTGATATATATATATATATATATATATATATATAAGTATTTAATTTGAATAAACCAAGGATATTCCATGTACTGTCACGTTTAACAGAGAAGACTCGTATCTTCACGTTCAAGAAACTTGAATTGGCAAATATTACATGTTTTGTCTTAAAGTTGATGATAATGATTGTTTGATTGTGAAAATTGTTGCAGACTAATTAACCAATCATTGCAGCTAATGCTCTGTGTGTGTCTGCACACAGTGCCACAGCTCATTACTATCAGCTGTTCTATACTCAACAAATTTAAACATATGTTAAAGTGCAGCTCACACACACAAGTGTTTCTCTCTCACACACACACACACACACACACACACACACACACACACACACACACACACACACACACACACTGAGGGCAATCAGAGAGCCGAGGGAGCGCACATCAGCTCAAGCCCGTTGGAGCCCTCAGGGAGTGTTAAAACAAACCAGCTGTGTAATGGCAGGACACTGATTCATAATCACTGCCTCATGCTCGTTTTCATAGAGAAATCGGCTCGTGGTTACGTAACGCAGAGTGCTGGGTCACACAACTCTTACAGTCCCAGTTATGGCACATGGATTTCCCTGTGCTTTCTGCCGCAGTGTAATCTGGGAGGTGAAATGAATGAATGGATGGATGGATGGATGGATGGATGGGAAAGCAGCTTGGATATGGCGGGATTAGCGCTGCCCTGTAGGCCTGTGTGATCTGCATTTGACATTGGGCTGACAGGGAGGTGATCCGGGGTCAGTACACACTGAACAGCTCCACTCACTGTCGGAGGATGCAGTAAAGACTCAGGCGTGGGACGGAGAAAAGAAATCGCATTATGAACTGGGGCCATCTGCAACTTTGGGTCGTTATTATTCGGTTATTTATTTATCTGTCAGAAAGTTGTTCCAAGGACGTCTGAGGAATTATCATTACATTCAAAATCATAAACATGAGCATCTCTCATTTCCCCTTTAAACATTTTTTCACCTGTAGTAAAACAAATATATATATATTCAAAACTGGACAATTTAATATAATATTTGGCTAATAACATTTTCACAATATTTATTTTGGGGGAGGCACCCGTTTTTAAAGCAGCAGTAAATCCCTCGTGTGTCCTGTATGGCAGTATCAATCCAAACTGTGTATGAAGGGTACCATCGATCTTCTCACCTCACTCTGAGCGAGTCATTTTCTCATTTTTGCAAAATGCCTTCATAATTCTCTTAGATATTCCTTCTGATTCTAAGTCCAGCCTGAAATATGCATCATTAAATTATAATCATGTCCTGGGACGTTGCAGAAGATTAACATTTATTTTTCTTTTCTTCTTTGAGTTTTTCCTCAGCGCTAGTTGTGTGAATTATTGTTTTTTCTGCAAAATAAAAATATAATCATCTCATACACAAATCCCTGTTTGAGATGTTAATATGTGATGCAACTCATCCAAAGAGGCGGTAAACTAACCGTGTGCTGTGCTGTTGCGGGTTCAGCTCCGGGACGCCCCTGCTCCTGACATCCAGTACCGTCTGAGAGGAACGATGGAGGAACGGGAGGCTGTCATTTCCCTGCCTCAGGTAAAGCCATGCAATCAGTCACACCATGTTTTAATTTCATGAGATTGGGAATATTATGCCCGGCAGTCTCGCGCGTCACCGGATTTGCTCGCTCTGCTAAACTTTGTACATCGTTTTAATGAAGTCAAAAAAACTTCAATTTGATGCATGCCGTTTAGGTACACCCCAATATTTATTATGCAGCACGCCAGCCTTCAAAGCCCTCATGTGAACTGGAGGTCTGAAATATATGAATATGTTGATAAAATGAGATATGATGTTTTCAAACATAAGTTAGGGCGGCATGAATTTGAAATGGTATTTTGTGTTTTTATCTGAAGCTCTCGTCCAGTGTGTTCCTCACTCTCTTCCTGTATTCCGTTTCCCATCAGGAGGATGAGCTGCTGCGTCTGCAGGCCCAGCGTGGGGGCCTGGAGCTGCAGGGCCTCCAGAGCCACGAGGCCCCCTGGGCCCAGGAGAGGGCCGTGCTGCAACAGGAGGTTCGTCTGTTCAGACGCAACACTGTCATCTTCTACATGAAGCTGCGCTGGATCCTGGCGCACTGGAGGCTCGGCCGCAAGGACGACCCCGGAGAGGATGCGGCGCAGCCGGAGGTGAGGCGGGGGTTTGAGTCCGTTTGGCCTGGATCTGAGTTTAGGCCTTTTATTGAATTATTGTGCAGTGTGACTCTGCCCGGCTCACTTCCCGGACACATGCTCTGAGCTGGTGACACACCACCAATGAGATTACAGGCTTACTGTGCTCTTCAGTTTTTCTTGTTGACGGCTATTCTGTGATTACCGATGCCTCAGCTCACACTGTTCACCCAGTTCCAGTGTATTTGTTCCTTCAACACCACAAACATAATTCACACCGACCGGCTTTGTTAAGTGACTTCAGAAACACTTTTTTATGCCACAGATGTTTTTTCTGGGTCGACTACTTTTTATGTTAATCTATTCTCTACTTTCAGTTTGAATTTATTATCTCTGGAATTTGCCCTGACTCATCAGTTCATTCATGCACTATCTTGTAGGGGAAACTTCATTTGCACCTGCAGAGGTGGCGAGTGTGCACCTTGCAGGGTGTTCACCACGTGTCCTTGACTCGACGTCAAACCAAGTCAATTTTACTATTTCAGACATCACTGTTACGGGATAAAAGTGCTTCACATTGCTGGAGAAATTCATTTAACACTTTTTTTGATGAATGAGCTGAAAGAGCAATCATCCCTGTGATAGACTGGTAAAATCCTGGAGACCCCATTGCATGCTGGGTTATACTCAGTGACTCTGTTAGTGTAAAAGTGTAGAAAATGAGTACGTGATTTAAACCAGGGCTTTCCATGGCTCATGTGTTCCAGTTTGACAAGTTGGAGGGCATCCCAGAGCTGGGAGTTATAATGGAGCAGACGGAGGTGGAGTCGGATCAGGACGACAGACTGTGTTTACCTCTAACTCTGGGGGATGTGACGGACCCCGAGCCCTTCGTCCCTCTGCCGTCGCCTGACCTACACCATCACAGACAGGTACCTGATTATTTCCTTCACCTTCTCTGGAAACACGAACCAGAACGGTGAAACTGATTTTTGGTGGTCGTGGATTTATGGTTGTGTCAGAGTTACATATTATCTCTTATAGTGTGCTCATATACAAAGCAATTCAAATCCTTTTTTTTTCTTTTTTTTTTTCACAAATCCATGCTCTGAAGTTAAAAAAATATATAAAAAATATTGTGGTCCTTCCGGGGCCCTGAACATTGGTGCCCAATAAGTTATCTTAGACTTGTCAAAAAACAGTCAGTTTCATGTGCATACACCATAAATAAGTAGTGAATAATGTAACTCATACCTCTGAAGAAAAATAGAAAGCATTCATTTGAGTTGGTAGTAGTAAATTGACGATTTGACTGTGTTTGGCCATCTACTGTGTATTGTAAATGATTTCTCTCATCTATTTCCATTGTGCACAAATGAGTGTTTGGCAGGAGTTCATTAGAGAGTTGTTTGGCTTGTATGCAGATGAGAATTTTGACCCAGATAACAATTTCGACTATAGAGGCAGCAATTATTTTGAGTACGTGCAAGTTTTCTGGTTATTGTTCAGGCAGAAGCACGGACGGACTCGCAGCCACATTGAAAAGAGACAAAAGGGGTCTGTGCTTTTAGGCCAGACCTGTGGTGTGTGTTGAGCTCGGCTCTCTGTACCTCTGCTGATGTTAAAAAAAAAAAAAAAAAAAAAAAAAGTTTGGAAGCATTTTGGGTGGGGATGCATTATTAAGCAGCTCTAAGTGCTCTACTTTGTCATGTGTTTAGATTTTTCCTCCAAATCCCAGAAAAGGTTTGTGCAGGGATCTGATGTTGATGTTGCTGCTTTACTCCGTGATCGTGCCCCGAAGACTATATTAAGAGCTGTGTCTCAAAGTAGAAATGCATACTTTTAAGTATTCGCAAACATTATTGCGACGGCAGAGCAGAGGGAGCGCAAATAATAAGTCCTGCAGCCCAAGGGAGACGAAAGTGGAAAGTGTGTTAAATCTCAAAGAGGTCGTTGAGAGTTTTCAGTGAAGGGAAAATCGAGAGAGGTGCGGCAGAGGTGTCGATCCATATCGTTTTAATTGATTTTTTTTCCTACCGTGGTTGTGAACTTTCTTCACATTATGTGAAGGAAACTCTCTTCATTGGGATAAATGCATAGCCAATGTTATCTCAGTGGCCTCTGCTGTCGGCCCCCCCCCCCCCAACACCTCCAGGTGTTGTGCGTTAGTTATGAAACTATATTACTGTTATATTTCTTTTAAAAGGGATCCTGATGGTCACATGCTGTTTGGTTTTTTTCAGCACATCTTTAGAATGTATTGATAGGGAACTATTCTGTAATTGTATATGCCCGTTTTTTTCCTGCGAATCCTGGACCGGTGGTCCGAGCACACGTGGTGTTTTCTGCTGTAGTGATTCCTCCAGGTGATGTTTTTTGTGCTTCACTGCCTCCTGCCAAGAACCAAAGGCTCTGGGCTGCATGGCCACTCCACACACACCTCTGTGCAGGGGAAACATGCTGTTCTTCTCTCTCTCTCTCTCTCACCTGCTGGATGTCATCAATCCAAAGATTGTTGGACCAAAATAAAATCGGAATTGTTGTCGTTCAGGAGCTGGTTCCTCAAGGATCTCAGTTTGCATCAGGAACCAGGAGCCGAGTAGGGGTAGATGGGAAACAAGATGGAGACAAGACAAATTCAAGATACATTGATTTATAAAGCACTAACACGGCAGGTTCATCCCCAAAGGAACACACAAATAGATCAACAGCAACAAAAAGCCAAGCACCTCACAAATCTCAAGCTAAAGATTACATGTGTGTTTTTTTTATCTGAATCGTGTGTGTGTGTCTGTGTCTGTGCAGTTTGGGGAGAACCGCCGTGTGCTGCAGGCCCTGCGCACGCTGCTGGAGGAGTTTCGGGAGGAGCTGCAGGAGGAGGAGGCGCGGCGATGGCAGCTGCAGCAGTCCTACGCCGCCGACAAGGCCGCCTGGGAGGTCAAGTGGGCAGAGATGAAGTGCCAGGTCGCCCAGGTACAGATGGCGTCTCAGCGTCTCACCTTTGGAGGAGCGGGACACAATCTGCTGTAGGAAACTGGTGGAACGCTCCATGAAACGGCGAGGCCAGAGTAAACATGTTGCCTTTTTGTTTGGACGAGAAGAGTCTGTGGATAACTCGGTGTGTGTTGGTAGCGCACAAAAAGGACAATTTGTCGAAAAAATGGTGGCAGGGCAGGGATATTGATACTGAGTGCGTGGGGTTGTCGCGTGTGTTTCTCCGTGTTGGACTTAGTCTGAGTGGTGTCTCCTCTCGGCTTTATCTGATGAGAAAGAAGCCGCCGCTTTGGCAACCAATTAAGAGCTCCGAGCTATAGGAGGCAGATTATGGTTTTAACTCGCGCGCTTTTAATCTGTGGGGGCTTTTACACGGTTGATATCCATCCACAGGGCAGAGGTCGCTCAGGGCCAGGATGAGAACTAATTTTCCTAGTTACGTCTGATAGCATTCACATCAGTCTGATGAACACTTCAGGAAAAAAAAAAAAAAGGCTGCCGAATTGACTCCATCCACAGCCGAACGGAGCGGAGCTGGGATTCACCCTCACCTGTGTATTTCTTCATATGTGGCTACGAAGAGTGATTATTTTTCCAATCCCAGATTAATACCAGATAATCATATCGCTGCTGGGGCTGCGTTAAGTTCCATGCTCCGGTTTAGAGTAACTGTCTAAACGTATAAAGCCTTACATCTCAGCTCTTTGCATTCAGTCAGCAGCTATTACTGTACCCACATCGTCCTCTCCCTGTGTGCAGTCTGACAGGTGGAAAACGCTCATGTAAAACAAGAGGAGGCAAACGTTTTTTGTGAATGGGAGATGTGTAAGCCGATGTTTGAGGGCCGCCCCTCACCCGGCTTCTGTTCTGCAGAGCCTGGTTTGCAGACTCGTGTTGTGAAGTGAGATGAAAGCTTACACAGCTCAGTTCTGCCTGAGAAAGAGACGCTTCCATTTTAACGTTCTGCAGCTTTGAGGATTTTGTGCCGCACATCGGAGTCCTCGGGGGTCTCGGCCCCCCGCCGGTCTGCAGTTGGAAAAATTTCTGAGGGCAGCCTTAAGTCAGTGGTGTAAACAGCTTGTCGGCTTCTGCTAAAGCCAACACCTCAAAATCACGCTGGTTCACACATTTGTAATTTATTTCGTTTGAACAAAGAGCTTTGTGCATTAATTGCATCTTTAGAATATTAAAATTTGCCATATTTTCATGATGTCTTTGCAATATACCGTCTCTGTCTTTGCCCTGTGAACAGCTGGAGGAGGAGGCGCAGGGCGGAGTGCGGGGAGAAGCCCAGGGAGGTGAAGGGGAACCGGCGCGGAGAGACCCGGAGCGCTCCATGACGCTGGAGCGCGAGGAGCACCGGCGTCTGCTGGCCGAGAGCCACAGCACCTCCCTGGACCTCCGCTGGAAGCTGCAGCACGGGGAGCAGAGGTGGAGCCGGGAGAGGAGCGAGCTCCTGGAGCGCCTGGACCGCGAGAGGCAGGAGTGGAGCGGCAGCATGAGAGAGCTCCACCGCAAGATGGAGAGGGTGAGTGGGAACCAACGGGGTTTATTCAATGTTCATTTAGTCACAGTAGTAACTGACTTTCTTGTGAAAACTGCAATATTTTTTAGAAATGTTCCTTTTTTCTGGAAGGATTTCTCCTTTGTTGGAGAATGACCTTGGGAGATAATTGCTGGACCTAAAAATGAAAAACACGCCCTCCAAACTTTTCAGATTAACCTCGCATAACAGTTGGAAACGTCTTCCTTTTAAACTATGTATGTCCTTTCAATTCGAAGTGGAAGAATTGAAGACCAAGCCCCCGAGGGGATTATCTCCTCTGTTGTTTGGTGCTTTGGAATTATAAAGGCAACCCTAACCCAATAAATACTCGGTTACTAAATCATCGATTTGTGTGATTCGATGAGACCGCCGCCTCTCACTTCCTGTGCGTGCGGGTGGGAATACCAAGAGGAACTCTCTCTGAAAACAGCTCACGTTTACCTGCTCGGAAGAATAAAAAATGGCCGATGCTCCGGTGAATGCAGATACAGGGCCGGAGGCACAGTTGCATTATTCAGTGATGTTGCAGGAAAGGTCACAAACGCAGCTTCTCAAACCAAAGAATAGGGTGTCTTCACTCCTTTAAACCTCCGACCTGGGGCCCACGGGGCCCAAAACCTGGACTGAAGTGATGTACTAAGGACAAAAATGTCTATGTAAATTTCAGATGCAGAGGGAGTTGAACTCCCGGCGAGGCGAGGGCATCGACGCCAAAGACGGCAGCTCGGGCCTCCGAGGCTCGTTCTCTCCTCAGGACAGTCCCGGCGCCGCGCCGCGCTCCCCCCGCTCCCCCCGCAGCTCCACCCCCGTTGTGCTGCCGCCTCCCACCCGCTCTCACTCGGACTCCGAGGCTGTTTTGGGGGAGCAGAGGATGAAAGGCCCGACGGAGAACCTGTTCCTGGACGCGCTGTCTCTGGATCCACTCAGCGGCCAAGAGGCCCCGCCCCCCTCCAGACTGGACAGTGAGAAGAGGTTCCCCTGCATGAAAGAGGTAACACACACACACGCACGCCTGCACACACACACATGTACCACTTCACACATTAGGTGAGAACCTGTAGTAGGAAAAAGTGGATGTGATGTAACCAAGAGCAAGGATTGAAACTTTGTAGCAAACTAAAACCTCTCAAACTTTATTTCATGGTTTTTCCATGAAATTGTGCGGCCACAGAGAATGAATCCTGGGGGGATGTCATCATTTGACCCCTAAGGTCAGCCTGAGGGGTTGACATTCTTGGTCTGGAGTGAAATATATGGTGACAGCTTTTGGTTGGATGTGGAAATTAGAAATGAGTTGAACTCGTCTATCTGTCGTGTACCAGGCCCTGAATGAGATTTCGGAGCATGAAGGTGATCCTGTGTATCCGGACGACGAGATGGGCTGTGGGAGTCTGCTCAGGTAAACCAGACATTTGTACAGGAAGTGATCCAGCTCAGGGTGCTGCTAAATAATTCAGACAATCTGAAAACACAGAAAAATGGATTTACAAAACAAACTATCCAGGTGCATTTATTTTTGCAGTGGGAATATGACGAGGATGAAATCATGAAATGTTTCTACCCCTAATTGTGTGTCTTTGTGTGTGTGTGTGTGTGTGTGTGTGTGTGTTATCTCTCCAGAGCTAAGTCCGTGTGCTCCATGAGTGACTTCCACAGGCTGATGGACAGCTCGCCGTTCCTCCCCGACAAAACTCGCCACGGGGATCAGGGTCAGAATGACGTCACGCCGCCTCTGTCCCCGGACGACCTCAAGTACATCGAGGAGTTCAAAAACAAGGGCTGGGATTTCCCATCAGCCACCTCTGCTCCGGGTGCTGCCCGGGAGGTGTGGAGCGACAAAACCTCAGAGGCCCGAGTCGGCGAGACCGACCAGTTCCAACCAGCGTCCTGGTTCCTCACCACCAGCGCCACCCTGAACACCAGCACCCTGAGCAGCCCCGAGCACTGCCACAAGTCCCCGCTGAAAGGCAACGGAGCGGGGGTGGCGGGGGTCCACATCCTCCACAGCCCCACCAGAGCCGGGCCAGGAGAGCACGCCACGGCCCAGGACCCCGAATTCCTATATGGTAAGGGGACCAGGGCTGGAGGGGAAGTAGCGGTGGGAGCCGGCGGCATGGATGAGGTGTTCGGCAGGTGGCCGAGCGGGCTCCTGGAAGGTGGAGGGCTGAGGACTTCCCCCAGTCAACCCCCCATCTGCCCCGCGGTGGGCTACGCCTCCGCCCTGGAGCTCCAGCTCGCCAGGAACATGAGCGACGACATGAAGGAGGTGGCCATCTCCGTGAGGAACGCCATCCGCTCCCCGTCGGGGCCCGTGGTCCGGGACACGGCCTGCCAGACCAACGGGTTCACCACGCGGGGCACGCAGACCACGCAGACCATCAGCGTTGGTCTGCAGACGGACCTGCTGAGGAACCTGACCAGCAGCCCGCACCGCTGCCTGACCCCCAAAGGCGGCGGCACACCCATCTCCTCCCCGTCCCGCAGCCTGAGGAAGGTCCAGTACTCCCCGGTGATCCAGAGCAAGTTTGAGCGGCCCTGCTGCTCGCCCAAGTTCGGCTCACCCAAACTTCAGCGCAAACTCTCCGCGACGAACAAGGTGGAGCTGCCCGCCCCCATCCGGGCCCCGACCCCCACCACGCCCCAAAAGGGCAATAGCGAGTCGGCGTGGGCTCGCTCCACCACCACGCGCGACAGCCCCGTGCACACCACCATCAACGACGGCCTCTCCAGCCTCTTCAACATCATCGACCACACGCCCGTGGGCTTCGACGTCATGCCGAAGTTCAACAAGTCCCCCAGTCGCACGCGCCCCACGCCGGAGCCCAGCCCGGCGCACGCGGCCCTCCCCGCCGCCGTCCCCGCTGAGCCCAGGAGCGGGCAGGAGTGCGCGCGCCCGGCTCGAGGCCGCTCGCCCAGCCCCGTGCAGCTGATCGTGGAGACGCAGGGCGACAGGAACCCGGAGGTGGCGAGCGTACGGCAGGACCTGTCGGCGCCGCCCGGCTACACGCTGGCGGAGAACGCGGCGCGCATCCTCACCAAGAAGCTGCAGGAGCAGAGCTGCCGGGAGGAGAGGAGGCTGCAGGCCGGGCCGCAGAGCGGACAGGCCCGGGACACCAGCAGGCCGGCCGACCCGGACCGAGGAGCGTCCGGGTGTATGGAGGTAAATATACTGACACGCACACTTTCAACTGGGGGCCCATGGTTTATGACACAGTGCTATTTGTGACTTTCCTTGTAGGTTTTTTTATTTTTATTTTGTTATATTTTTTTTTTACTTAGAAACTTTCGAGTTGATTGATCAGCAAAAATAAGAAAAATAACCGGCGGCGTTATTCTGTGCACACTCACTAAAATGTTCATGCTTTTTTTTTCTCAGATCGAAAGCACTGACTGATACGATGGTAATGTTAAAATAATTAACCATGCTAAGTAATACTTCACTTTTCCTTGCTTCTCTACATGCAAACTATATTCTACTATATTTCTTATTTGCATCTGTATTGTCCTCTTTGCTGTAGAGGCTTTTTTTTTTTTTTTTTTTTTCTTTCTATGCTTTAATCTCTCTTCTCTCGGCCAGATCACAACTTAGGAAAAGTAGGTCACGCTGTATTAAAGCTGCACATTAAAACAATGTACCGCAGACAAGCTGTACTTATAACATCATGACACGTCCAGCAAGCAACATAATCCCACATATGATGAGTAATATGTCCGCTAAGGTTGCGGTTTCACTCGTCGCTGAGCAGACAGCAGGCCTCCTGTCTGATGTGTGAATTAATGGAGGATAGATGTCTTTGCCTGTCCTTCAAAGAGCGACTCTGGAGGTGACGTCTTTGCACGGTGGCTTGTGCGGATAAAAAAAAGAATGGATTGGGTGACGGTTTGAGGCACGCAATGTCTGAACTGGGAATCTCATTGCACTGTTGCTTTGTGCAGATACACACAAAACCGGGAGGATGATAAATATAAGTTGTATTGTAAGACCTATGGGTCGTGCGACCACGTACTGTATTTTAAATCAAAAAAATGGCACAGCTCCTCATCTCATCTTCAGGCAGCTGAGAACCATGTTGGGCCGTGGGTGGGTTATTTTGTGGAGAATCAGTCCATTTCAAAAGCACCAAAAAAAAAACTATGATGAACTGATCGAGCTAAATAATATTTCCAAAATCCTGCACATTGATTGGCAGCATTGCACACAATGGCTACATACAAGCAGAAATATCATCGATACATTTATATAGTAGAGACTTTTTTTTTTTTTCCAAGGCCAATATTTTCATTTTGCCAACCCCATTTCATGTGTTTTCATGCTTTTCATATTGGACGTTATGCTAATGACCAGACCCTGTATTTTTTTCTCCCTGGTCTGAGGTGAATGAGTGTGTGCTCACTGTTATCAGGCTGAAATCTGCCTCCTCCTCGGCCTTTCTGCTGTTTTACCGTGTTCGACTTATCCTGTATCTCCTCTTCCTCTTTGCCCGATTTGACCAATTAAATATTTCCCGCTCTGTTTTCCCTCCTCTTCCCCCTCTCTCTCTCCCCCTCTGGGCGGTATCTCTCCCTCCTCCTCCTCCTCCTCCTTCCTGTCCGTTCTGCTCTGATCCAGAAGCACACTGTCATACTAACAACTCCTTGGGGGCTCTAACTCTGCTTGTCTCCGCGATGTAAGTTCCTCCTCCTCCTCCTCGACCCTCGGCAGTGGGTTCACCAACCAACCGGACCTCTCACTTCACCCCCCCCCCCCCCCCCCCCCCCACCGGACCCCCCCCTTCCCCCCCCCCCCCCCCCTTCCTCACCTTGTTCATTAATGCAGTGATTTTCAACCACTGTGCCTAGGCATACTAGTATTGACAGTTCATCGGTTGTGCCTTGGGAAATGATCCAATTTCAATGAATTGGTCCAAAAATATTAATTAGTTCCAGCAAATCATTTCTAAACAGGCCCGGATTTCACACTGAGTGAGTATATACAAGTCAAGAGACTTAATTGTCATTATATATACTGTATCAGGGGCAAAATGTGACATTTTGTACATTTTTGTACGTGCCGTGCCTCAAAAAAGGTTGAAAAAACACTGCGTTAACGCATGCCTAACAGGACAGCAGAGTGGTGTCAAAAGTTGTGCAATGTCTGTTCTTTTAATTTTGTGTGTTTTAATGTGTGCATGCTTACTTGGAATATGCCATCTGTTACTTGGAGGACCATACTGGTGTTTTTGCATGTTTTAGTCCATTCACCATAAATCACACCCACTCTACTTTTCTAATGCCCATACCATGCCATACGTTTTTAGATTATGTGAGTTGAGAGGGGAAAAAATGCAAACAGAAAAGAGGACTGACAGAAGTGCAATGGATGCCGTTTGTCCAAATCTATAAATGATCCAAAATATATGTGATTTGTCATTAAATGGATTAGATCCTGTTTAACCACTGGTATGGTCCTTTAAAAAAGCTCTCCGCTCATGTGACTCAGAGTCTTCCGCTTGTGTCTTGGTCACTGATGGCCTTTTATTTTGATAAACCAGAGGGGACCAGTGAACGTGACACAAAAAAAAGACGACTCTTGGACGTTTGACGCGCAGGTTGATTGTTGTGTCTCACAGCCGTACCTGCGTTACTCTAACATTGTGTTTCTATCAGGTCGTCCTCTTTTCTTTGTCAACGTGTGTGCGACTGGATGGACTTCTCTTTGTTTTCCTTATTCGTCCATGCGGTGCTTTCTTTTCTCTTCTCTCTCCTCTCACACTAACCACGCCCTTAAAAAGATCAAGTGATGAAGACGCTCATCTCTTCTTCCTCGCTTACTCACCTTACATGGTCTTGTGTGATTCCTGGTGAAGATTAACCAAATATTCTGGTATAAAGGGAAAAATCCACCTTGGGACACAACTTTGTGGAGTTAAATCCTCACTGAGTGATACAATCCAGCAGCTGTTTCGGTATAACTCGCTAGAAAAGCATTTTTTTATGGAGAATTGTTGATTTTTTTCTTTTCTCATAAAATGCTTTTATATTGAGGCTAAAACTCTACAAAACCTGACTATTTATTGCTACTGCTGCAGTGCCCTGTCAAATTGTAAGGCTTTGTGCATTCAATTGCTTATTTTTCTGGTGATTATAAACTGCAGCTTCAGTATAAACCCCCCTTTTTTCCATGTGTATGAAGGTGGATTTTCTTTCTCCCCCTTTGAGGCCAGAGCATTATCTGAGTGGTGAGGGTCGATCTGTGAATTTGTTTGCTCACTTCCCGTTCACATTACTGGTGCATGACCTGTGAAATCTGATCGCAAAAATGGAAATGTTGTATTAACCCACAAGCCGCCAGTCCAGCACCAGTCTTGTCTGTAGTGCCGGTGGGGGCAGTGTCCATCCGCTGTATTTCTGAACTAATGATTTATTGATGGAGACGTCTTTTGACACAGTCCATCCATGTCTTATCGACTCATTTTCCTGCAGGCTCATCACCACTTCCTGCAGGTTGTTTCACACATCAGTCACCGGTGGCTCCGTCGGTCCATCTGTCGCACTTATTTCATCCTCTCACGCCATTGTGCGCCTGACTGATGTGTCATTTTTGTGGCTTTTTTGAGCTCCCATAATGCAACTGAAATCCAACACCTGGAGGTGAACTATTTATAAATCAGGCCAGTGGTGTGATCACTCACCCAGTCACGCTCTCACACTGACACTCTTCTCTTTTCTTATCTCTCTCTCTCTCCTTCTCACTTCTTTTGTGTTTCATACCAGGGGACAAATGCGTAAATCTCTGTCATGTTAGCAACTTTAATATGTGTATGCGTATGCACGGTGTTGAATCGGGTCCATAAACCGCTGCGTTTTGCATTGCTCTGTGTTTTACATCTCGGGCATCATGGGTTTGAGGGCCCCTGTGCAATTAATGCACTTAACACGATGTAAGATGCAGAAGAGATGCACAACAGGAGAGCTTGTGCTTCCACTCCCACCTGCTGTGTCCTCACATTGACAGTTGGAGGTCGATTCAGCCATATGGCGATTTGTGTAGCTTTAGTCTCAGGAAGTGAGGCTGCACTCAGGGAAGGGTGGGTGGGAGAGATGGACAGATTTAAATGTTTTAACAACCTGCAAGCGTTCATGTGGTAGAAGAGCTCAAGGTGGCTCTATGGCTGCAGACTTTATCGTACAAAAGTTGAGAAAATAATCCTGACCACTGGCCTACATTTGAGCTTATATGCAATGAATCCTGTTGGACATTGCTTATTCAGTGTTTCCCTATGATGAAGCAGCAAGTCAGATATATCAGCACGTGGAGTCGCAAATGTACAATTTTTTAACTCTTAAGAGTGGCTTAGTTTTAAGGTTTGTCTTTAAAAAAAGGAAGTTACATGATCCATCTTGAAAAACAGTTCAACAAAATGTCCATAAAGTTATGTGACTGTTAAATAGACGCTAACATTTGAAGCCTTTCCACATGCTTTTATTCATTTGTCCCCTGCTCACTGGTGTCTCCTCGCTCTCTTCCATCCACACATCCTCAGTCTGTCCTTCCTCTGTGACCACCTGCAGCTTCATGCTCTCTCTCTCTCTGACGGCTCCTTCTCTTTTGGCAGGACCTGCCTCGCTCCCCCGTGGCTCCGCCGCTGGACTCCTGCTTCCTCAGACCGGCCCGTCCGGCCAACCGCAGACCCCCGTCGCGCTGGGCCGCCCGCTCTCCCTCGCCCTCACCCAAGTGGAGAGGGGGCTCCGGGCGCAGGTTCACCTTCCCGCCGTCGGGACAGAGGAGGGCCATCCTGGAGGGCGAGGAGCCGGCATGAGGCCGTCCTCTGCTTCATCTCGCCCTCCTCTGGCCCTCTTCCGCCTCAGCCTACACAGATCCAGTACCTCAGAAGCCCCACCCCCCAATCCCAGGGACTCCCAAAGAGCCAGACTGAGGGGAGGGGGGGGGGATCCACCCAGTAGCACCAGCTGACCATCGAGGAACCAGAAGAACCTGGAATGTACTGTAGTCTCATCAAAAAAAGACGTGTTCATAAGAGGTGCCTGCACACACTTCATCATTCATCATCTTCCTGTGTGTGTGTATATATATATTTAATGCATATATATATATATATAGATATATACACACACACACACATTTTAATAACTTTATTAACTGTAGCCAGCTGTTGCATTTTAATGAAGTTTACACAATTTATTTCCCTCTTTTTGATCGTTCTCTTTATTTCCGAATCAATTCATGCTCAAGATATTATTTTTTTTACAGTAGCCTCCATTAATTTTTTAGTTTCCAGCCTTTGAAGCTTGAATTTTGTGTTCAGTTTCAAAGTGGCGGAAACCAGACAACACAAACAAACAAACAAAAAAAAAACAACAACCTCTGCTTCTCCAGGTGTGAAGCAGACACATGATGTCATTTCTGATGCTAACGTCCGTATATATGTTTTTACATGGGGATGAATGTGCGACTCAATAATCTTATGCATATTTGGAAGGCAGTTGTACAAATATTAGTCAAATATTTGCATGCCTTTTGAACACTAGCATGTACATAAGAGCTCCGGTCATTTGTGATGACGAGAAGAAAAAGAAAGTTGCTGAGGGGAAAACTTGAGCTGGTGTTTTTTGTTGTCACATGATTTGCAATGACTAAACAAAAAAAAAATGTTTTTAACGTAAATTATTGTATCTACCAGATTGTCTTTGTATAGTTGTTACCACTGAATATGATAAACTTTTTCTTTTGACAAGAAAAAGGGATTGTGTAAAAAAAAAACTAAAAAAACATACGAATGTTTTAAATTTGAAGTCTTCGTCAAAAAGTCTATGATCTATAGTCTCATGTAAATAGTAAATGGGAATAAACATGAATGTGTATTTACAATAATTTTTCCTCCTGTGTGTGTGCGTGTGTGCGCATATCTTTTTATTTATATCACTACGATAAAGGATAAATACAGCTCATGATAGATTATACTCTCTCATTAGAGTGTTTGTCCTTGGTGGAGACTGATTCTGTGTGTATGTATGTGTGTGTGTGTGCGTGTCTGTGTGTGTGGATTACAGTGCAGACCACAGGATTACAGTCGGGTCAGGGGTGACAGACACACAAACACACACACAGTGAATGTGAATAAGAAGATTGTGTCCTCCCCAAAGTCAAATCCTCTTGCATCATGGTCATACATGTGCCACCTTTCTCATGTTCCCAGCTTGTCACGCAAGTTTAAAGTCCAGTAATAAAACCCTGGACAAAATAATTAATACGGGTTTTTTTTGGGGGGGGGGAGGTGGGAATAACTGAGATGAAATATGTCGGTAATGTTAAATTGTTTTCAGTCTCGTGAATTGACCCCTGATTTGTGTCTCCCGAGTCCTGAGCTAACAGCGACACACACCTTTCTCATGTTCCCAGCTTGTCACGCAAGTTTAAAGTCCAGTAATACAACCCTGGACAAAGTAATTAATACGTTTTTTTTTGGGGGGGGGGGAGGTGGGAATAACTGAGATGAAACATGTCGGTAATGTTAAATTGTTTTCAGTCTCGTGAATTGAAATGATTTGTGTCTCCCGAGTCCTGAGCTAACAGCGACACACATCGCGATTTAAATCCTAGTGTTATACTTTTTCTTGAAATGTTTAAATTTGGCCATTGGCCCTGTAGCGCTCCAAGCTTTTATTGGCTCCTACGGGAGATGATCTGACGTTGGAAGAGGGAGCGATAAAGAGCTGAGGGCCTCTGTCTACCTTTCACAGAGTTAGCACCATGAATAATTCACGCGGGCCGGCAGCACACCGGCTGCTACTGATGGCACAGAGGAAGACGCTCGGCTTTTACCTCCTGAGAGAAACCCACCACTGCTGAATTATTTACCACAATCCCCTGAATCACACAAACACACACGCGCTCTCTAAACACTGGACTCTGCTTTAATGTACTGAACGGTGTGACCTCTGAGAAACAGAAGTCACGTCCAAGCACACTACACGTACTAACGTCAGGAGGAATTTAAGAATTTAACTCGGGGTTAAAGTGAACCTGTGACATCAGGAGGTCAAATCTGAGTTAATCAGAGTCGGCACTGATGTTTATGAACTTAAGACCCTTGTGGTGTAAAATTAACCCGCATCAATGTTTCTAATTTGATTCAATATTTTTCTTCATCTTTCAGGTGAAGCTGTGGGAAGAACGTTGGCTGAAACTACACCAAAGTACATCTGCAGGTCTATTGTTCCCTCTTTCATTAATTCATTATTATACTTATATGCCGTTATATTTCTGGTTTGTACAACTTTGCAGCGTATCCGTATCTCTGTCTTTGCAGCACATGTTGTCGCCTCGATTTTGCCAGGCTGGGATTGCAGTTGTGTGCGTTTTGTCTGAAGTCACCTCCCAGTTTTTTCCATCTGTGAAAGTCCACTTTACAAAGTCAATGGTAACGCATCCAATTAACTGATAAGAAAGAATAGATGCGACGGAGGCTATTGGACAAGAACTTCTGGCCGGGACAGTCATTGACAAAAATCTGCTGATCCAATGTGACTGTTGTGTCTTTGTCAGAGTCTGAAAAACAAAGGTCACAGAGTCTTGTTAAATGGAATCAGACTCTCTGATGCCTCCCTGCATTGACTTCACACGGGGGTGACACATCGTTTTTAGCAGTAACTGTGGGTTTCACTAACTTCCATCAGTAATAAACCACCCCAATAATTGAAGCATTTGAATAGCACATGTGACTTTAAGTGACAAAGTCACGTATTCTGTCTCCAGCTGTGATGAGCAAGTCAGACGTGGCCGTCTGGTCCTTGTGATCCCAAATCTCTGTCTAAACAGATGAGACAAAGTTCTGGTTTTGGTTGGTTAGGGTTAGGGTTAAAGGGCATCGCAGCACAGACCAAGCTGAGGCAAAGGTGAACAGATGTGAAGACTTGAATGTAATGTTGAAATGAACTGAATTGATGAGGCTGCATGCTTTTATGCTGTAATATAAATAGCAAAAAAAAAACATTATATATATATATATTAAACATATGGCGAATTTCTGATCTATAAAAATTTAAAAAATGTGTACCAACATACAAAATATTTCATAATAAACGGGTTCAATTTGTTCTCTGGTGAAACAAATTAAAAATAAAGTCACCTGCTTTTGAGACATTTTTTAACAGTGTGAACAGTCTCGTGGATACGTTCTCCTGTGTCATGCTGAGTGAATGAACCTTTCAGAGGTTTTCCACGCTGCCTCGTGCAGTTTGTCAGAAAAATAAAAAAATAAACCAGTCCAAATTGCTCGTGCCTGCAGCTGTGTGCGAAGGCCTCCAACAGACAATGGGCGACACAATGGGGCCCGGCTGTGCCATTAGCTGAGCAGTTGTCATGCCAACGACACAAAAAAATACCCTCGCCGGGCTCGGGGAGAAAAGTTTGGCACAGAGGAGAGTTCATATTGAGCGAGAGCTCTTTACTTCTCCTCACTTTCTGTTACATCATTATTCATGTGAGAGAAAAAAAGGTCCACAGACGCGAGTGATGGGAGCTACCAGTCTGTTCACACTGGGGGAGCGTGGTGGAGGCTGGGTGATCGGGAGGGGGGGGGGATTTGTTTAATTCCAAAAGAAATGCACTATTGTGTTGATAAACAGACAGACCCATTGTGTGTGCGTGTGTGCGGGTATGTGTGAACTAAATCAGCAGGACTGACGCTCAGACTGCCCGCGAATAACATTTATTCCGAAAATAAATAATTACATTAAAGATAATATAAATATATTATATCAAATACAGCATCAGATGAGCTAACATCTTTTGATTCTAAAGATATGAGCAGTGGAATTCTAATTGCAGAAAAAATGTGTAGCTTCTATGGGTTATAATGATGTGTTTATCACTGTAATGTTGCATTATCAGCATCCATCATTTTTTGGTTGATTATATTTTGAGAAACTAAAAGTACCAACATTCTGTAAATATAGGGGGGGGTACCTTAAAAGTATAGTATTTTACTCCGTATTAAGGGAGTATAGTAAAAAAAAAATACTCTCACTATTGTTTGACACATATTGTTGAATGAAAAGTTCAGTTACGCCATCTGTTTGTCTTTTCAGGAGTAAAAACAAAAAGATGCCATTCATCCGGTGCCTCCCTGTTCCTTCTTTTGTCCCTCCCTCCCCTCCCTGTTCCATTTGCTTTGGACGTGCCCAGTCGTCTTTGTAGTACTGGTACACACACACACACACACACACACACACACACACACACACACACACCTGCACACACACACACACACACACACACACACACAAGGCCCTTACATCACAGCAGGGGTGGCTCTACACAGGACGGAAGGTAAAGTACTCAAACCTCTGGGTACCACACAACTTCTCTGAGTATCTCTCTGTCTGTTCGTATAATCCGCTGTGACCCGAAGAAGACAGAGGAGTAGGAGTTGGGAGGAAGAAGAGGAGGTGGTGATGATGGGGAGGATGAAGCGGTTGTCGTGGTAACCACTCCTCTGATGCTGGGGGGTTGATGATGTAACACTGCCCATCGCTGTGTTTCTGAGCTCCTTTCTCCACGTTCTCCTCCCCTACATACATGCATACGCACGCACACACACGCACACACACGTATGTGACATGAAGTGGTGTAGAGGAGATAATCAAAAGAATCCCACTAACTGCATAAAATTGTTCATTTTTTTTTTTTTTTTCAAAATCATGATAAAAAAAAGAATACAGTGCAATTAAAATAAAGCAACCTACTTTTCTCCTGTGTGTGTGTGTGTGTGTGTGTTTGCATGTGCGCGTGCGCTTTCGCAGGGAACAGTGCAGCTGCAGAGGACGGTTCCTGACACATGAGGGCGTCACACACATGCTTTGCTTGAAGGTAAAAAAAAAACTTGAAATTATTTAACATTTTATTTCAGGTCCGAAAAAGCAACACTATCTATTTCAAGCTTAAAAAAGGAGAAAAAGAAAAAAAGAAAAGAAAAGAAAGTTCACCCTCCACTGATGTGAGACATACAACAAAACATTTAAAAAAGAAGAATATAGAAAAGATATTGAATTGATATTTTGCCCCAAAAACAAACCAACGATAGCCCCAAACCAGAACAAAAACACATCATCTCTGGTTCTTTCTCTTCTCCAGAGAAAAAAAGAATTAGAAACATCTCAATGTTAGCGGTGACATTTTCTGATCCCGGGCCCCGCATAGTGCACAAAGAAACTCGGACGCTGAATCCAGAACCAGCAGTGATTATGATTTTTCTCCTTCTGTATCATTGCATAGTTTAACGATCGAAATGAAAGAAAGATGGAGGCGTTGGCTCAGGCTGCAGCTTCACATCTCTGGCTGAACAGCACCTCCACCACTTTGGGGTCGGCCAGGGTCGAGAGGTCGCCCAGGTCTTTGTCGTTGCGGGCGATCTGCCGGAGGATTCGCCTCATGATCTTCCCTGAGTCAGTGAGAGTCAGAAGAAAAGTGGTTTAGAGATGAGGACGAGGAGGAGGAAGATGTCGTCTTTGAGTAGTGTTGAACTATTTACCTGAGCGAGTCTTCGGGAGCGCTGGGGCATTTTGGATAAAGTCCGGCATGGCGATAGGACCTATTTTCTCTCTCACTGATAAAAGCATACACAAAAACGAATCAGTGCCAAATTAGGGATCCCACAATATTCACAATGGAGTTTTATTTTTAGCCTCGTAAATAAATAAAAAAAAGCCTCACCCGCTCTCTTGAGCTCCTCCTCCACGGTGTGGTTAAACTCCCTGCTGTCTCTGAGGCTGACAAAGCAGTAGAGACACTCGCCCTTCACGGCGTGAGGCCGGCTCACCACCGCGGCCTCCACCACGGCCGGGTGCTCCGTCAGCGCCGCCTCCACCTCCGCCGTGCTCATCAGGTGTCCTGAAGGTGGCACCGGAGATAAATCACCGGCGTCCAAAACAAGAGAGGAATTTGACGAAGGGACCCAGGAGAGTGAAATGGTTGTTGGTGTGATATTACATAGCTAGGGTACCTGACACATTCAGCATGTCGTCTATTCTCCCTGTGATCCAGTAATAGCCGTCTTTATCCCGCCGGCAGCCTGACAGAAGAAAACCAGAGGACACAAGTTGCGTAACCCCCGAAAGAGTTTTTTTTTACGGCCTCTTCTTCCCCTCTCCCTCAGCAGGCCGAGATTTCTGTAGTTGTTACAAGACTGTGACTGAATCCAGAGCAATATACGATGAGTCAGATAGCAGAAGGAAACTAGGGTGGAAGATGAAATAGATTTTTTTTAAATCTTACCATCACCAGTCACATAAAAGCCCGGGAATTTCTTGAAGTAGGTGTTTTCGAAGCGTTCGTGGTTTTTGTACAAAGTGCGCATTATTCCAGGCCAGGGCCTCCGGAATACCTGCAACGAAACACAGGAAATACACATACTATAATGCCGCCTTTTATAACAACATACTTAATTGAACCAAATTTTCCACATCAACGATCAATTCCACATATATATTTTTTTCTTCTGCTTTTAACCTTTTGATTGTTTGTTTGAATAAATAATGTTGCACTCAACTGAGTTTGAGTGGAAACTTACCAGATAGCCCTCGGCCTCGCCCTCCAGTTCCTCTCCGTGCTCGTTAAGGATGGTCGGCTCAACCCCGAAGAAAGGAAAGGTCTGAAATAGGAGATACTCATAATCCTCTTGTGTGTATGTTAAGAAAAGCTGGTGTCTAAGAGGCCGTTTTACATCTGAATGCATCCGCACGTATAATATATATATTGCAAGATTCTCACTCACAGCAGATCCGGGTTTCAGGGGCGTGGCACCGGGAAGAGGAGTCAGAACATGGCCGCCCTACGGAGGAATACAGAGGAGTGGCACCTGGGTGAGGGCCCCGCACGAAATGTTTAAAATGTGATTGCGTGCTCATGTTGTGCGTTCATTACTGTCTCTGTCTGCCAGAAAGTGTCGATCACGGGACACCGGCCCTGACCGACCTCCTCGTGGTACCACAGCCAGGCCTCTGGGTTGATCGGCTCACCCACCGTCCCCAAGATCCTCAGGCTGGAGAGGTCGTACCTGGCACAGGCAAGTTTTCATCATTAGCTATACTAGGGGTGTTTTACCCTGCGATTGGCTGTATTTCATTTTGTCAGAAAAGTCTGAGACTCAGGGATCCATCCAGATCAGCTGTTTACCCAGTTTCGCCGTTTTTATCCTTAGCTGATTGGCTGTGGGTCACTGGTACTAATCTTATTACCTAAATCTGTGTAAGAGAGCAAATAACTGTGTTTCCAAAATGACATTGTTTCTGAGCTGAGAATTCAATAATATATGGTTGTTGGCCAAAGTAAACAAAGGAGGACTGGATTGGACTTGGAGTCCTTAGAAACCAGTCTGTTCGGGGATCATTTCTGCAGTGAAGACGAGAAGAGAAGGATCACGTGGTCTCTGAGTCACAGCAGACAGACACTTCGGCGTTGGTGTCAAAAACCTTCTTTTGAGGGATAATATTATTCAAAGTAAATTCACAGTTACTTTTTCAGTGGTTCCCGTCCGTACTTCATCAGCAGGCGGATGGCCGTGGGAGCTGTGTAGAACTTGCTCACTTTGTATTTCTCAATAATCTCCCAGAAGCGGCCGACGTGAGGGTGCAGAGGAATACCTTCAAACTGGGAAAAGGAAAATACACGTGCATATATCTGTCAGGAGGGTGACAACACCACAACGGTGTGTTTTTCCTCCTGTTGGTGTCCTGCAGTGACTCACCAGGACCCCTGTGGCGCCGTTTGCCAGGGGGCCGTAGGCGATGTAGGAGTGGCCGGTGATCCAGCCGATGTCGGCCGTGCACCAGTACACGTCGTCATGGTGATGGTCAAACACGTACTTGAAGGTCAGCGACGTGTAGAGCAGATACCCGGCAACGGTGTGAAGAACACCCTGTACCCAAACACAAAGGACGGAGACATGAGGGAGGAGAAATTATTGCTCAGCGTGGAGACAGGGGCCTGTCGATGCCGGCAAAAGGGACACGCATGCAGGTGTGTGTTTGTGCGGTGACATGCGTGACATGTGGTTATGCATACTCGCCTCATATATCTCTCTCTCGTGCAATGAATGACATTCGGGTGTGATAGTTAAGGTTAGTGTAAGGTACTATGTGAGTGAGAGTCCACACTGGGATGGGATGGGGTTAACACAACATAATTGACATTAAAACACAATGTGTGTATCTTTCCAGGACTGTATTCATGCCTCTTAGAATTAGAGCCCCATTAATTCCCTCTAAACACAGGAGACTGTGTAGAAGCCGGCGTGGTAAACATTATTACTGGCTAATTGGAGTAGAAAAAATAGCTGCAGTGATTTTCTGCAGTATTTAAACGACAAAACGAAAGAGCATGTGTGTGTGTGTGTTTGTGTCTTACTTTGGGTTTTCCTGTGGAGCCGCTGGTGTAGAGGATAAACAGCGGGTCCTCGGCGTCCAGCCACTCGGGTTCACACTCTTCAGGAGAATCTCTCATCGCCTCGTCCCACCACACGTCACACTCCGAGTCCCAGGGCGTCTGAACGCACCACAACAACCGAAACTTGTTGCTTTTTCTATCTCGCATAAACTAAGAATCTTTTCATGAGCCAACATAAATGCTTAAATGAAAAGTGAATATATAAAACTAATTCATTCCATTCCTTCATTACAGGTGTAACTTTGGTAGTTTTATACCTGTAGTTTGTTGCATGCAGCTCCACTTTTTGTCCTCAGTGCGTGGTGTTTGACAACGAGGCACTTGGTGATGCTAGATGACGCTCTGTGAGAATTTTTTTTAATATTAAGAGAAAGTAACAGGCAACCTGTTGGGGATCAGTACTATAGTGATCGTCTGCCCTATAACACCGAGACAAAAATTTCAACCCAATAAATCGAGCAGGTCTGCAACCTTGACATCACCACCCTTAAATAACCACTCCCAGCATGCTTTGTTACTCAGCTCCCATCCCTTCCAGGCTCATGTTGCCACGGGAGACAAAGCAGATTGGGCTTCCCTGAGGAATCGGAGCACTCCATGTTGCCCCGGCAACCCTGTAGTGTGGAAAGCAGGCGGTGACATTCTTCAACGTCCCTGTAAACCGCTGATAGGCCTTCGCTGTTTGCGCGCGTGTGTGTGTGACAAGTGACTAAGATGCCAAAGGTTCAGTCCCATTACCAGCAGGAGTTAGTGTAAACAAAGGCCAATGCTGGAAGTGTAAGCAGGTCATACTTTTCGCTGCACTTTTCCAGTGCCTCATCTGCGATCTGCTTCAGGTTGATCAGCTTCTCTCCTCTGTAAACACCATCTGTATATTTTACAAAATGAGAGAGAGAAAGAGAGATTTCAAATATCAACCAGCAGGGAGAAGGTGTTAATATACGGGGTCAAAGGTTAGACTGGACCGACCTGCTGTCACCAGGACGCTGCTCTTGGCGTCCACAATCCTCTCACACAGAGAATCGGAGGAGAAGCCTGCAAACTGAAAGTGCAAAGACAAAGACAGAGGAGCAGATGAAATGTTTGATGGAAATGGTGGTCCTGGTTCTTCACAGCAAAATACTCACAAATAGAGACACAAAAAAAAAAAAAAAAGAGTTCATACAGTCATCCTAATATGTTTAGTTATTTTCTGTTTAGCAAAGGTTTGCTTGTAAGTGCAGCAGAGACCGTGATGTTGTCTCCTTCTCCCTCTCATTGCCTTGTATAGAAGGGTCACTTTTAATATCACATTTGTCAATTGCTCTTTTATAAGAGTGTGGTTCACTGCATCTCTCACCAGATGTTTGAGTTGGGGCCAAGATTAATAGCTCGCAGAGTATCAGGTTCCAGTGTTGAAGACAAGAGGCCCTGGCAAACCCTGTCTGGCCCCATCCAATGAATGTCATGCCAAGATAATTTATGATTGATATTTGGAGTCACAAGAGAATCTGGAAAGTCGGCTCTATTCAAATTATTAAACGATTTTCATGTCAAGTATAGTAAAAACATAGAGTAAAGAAAATACAAACAATGACAAAGCACCGACAAGGTCACTCACGCTCAAGTCTGCCAAAAACCAGGCCTTTAAGAGCCGTTCAATGAACCAACCTTGAGATCAGCCTGCAGGTATTTATTTTTAACAAGGCAGCCAAGGTTGAAAAGCTAAAATAGATCTGGATGGCTTGGAAAATAGCTCTGGGTTCTTACCAGGCTGGACTCAGCCAGTGAATGTCTGACCCAGATATGCTGTGTTCGCACAGAGGACACGGCTGTTAAGTGCAGGAGCAAGGCAACCAGGACCAACAGGAGCAGGAGCGAATGCGTTGGCTGACTCCATGTTGACATTATACATGACACTGCATGGAGCGAAGTCAACTGACCTGCTGCTTTTTAAAATGTTTAAAACAGCAAGTCACCGCTCTATCATCTTACATATACCCTAGCACTTGCATCTAATTTGTTAAAACTGTTACTGTTGTACCAATTGAAAACTGTCTCAAACTAATTTGTAATATATTCAATTTCCGAAAAACATCCTGGTCTTATTCCTATCAAATTTGAAATGTACTTGCTGCTCACTCTTTGGACAGGGACATAAGCAAAATGCAAAATATATTTATTGAAAGTCAGTGAAATGGATTGTATCGTCGTGCAACTCACCACAATGGAGTGAACAGCACCTATCCTGGCACAGGCCAGCATCGTGTAGACCAGCTCTGGGATCATGGGAAGGTAGATTGACACCCTGTCTCCCTTTTTCACGTCTTGGTCAAGGGCAAAAAGATTCAAGTAATGTCAATGTCATATAATGTCACATAATATATAGTTGAATACAAACAACAATAATATTATTATTATTATTATTATTATTATTATTATTATTATTATTATTATTATTATTATTATTATTATTATACATTTAAGGTATTAGTCGAATGTATTTAATGTCAAAATCATTTCATTATCGGCAGATGAGGATGATGTCCCGCTCTCTCTCTCTCTCTCACCCATTTGCTTGAGGACGTTGGCACACCGGCAGACCTGACTCAGCAGCTGGGAGTAAGTGATGACTGTGTGGTGGTCAGGTGAGTTTCCTTCCCTGGGAAAACAAGAAAAAAATAAAATAAAAATGAAACTCTGTATGTGCTGTTTTCTTTTCGTACTTTCATCCACTCGTGTGTAACTTTATTAGGGGGAGATAACCTGTAACCATTGTTCCTGTGTCTATATAGGATTTGGATGTTGGTCATGGCAAATGTGTGCTAAGCTGCTTGGCACAATGTTTCACAGAGAGCCGACAGCAGGCTTCTGGTTTGGGACTGACACCAAAACACTCAGACAAACTGCCATTAACCCTGTTACAAGGCTAGGAGAGGTGAAATAAATAATTATTTTCATGAAACTCTGCATTCATAAATTCAATGTACATTGATTATGTGGCCTGACGATGTGATGGCTGTACTGAAGAATTAAACTCCATTTTAATAAAGTATTAAAGCATTTTTCTTTTTATCATTGACCAGATCTGACCTGGGTTGAGCATTGCCTCGGACTTGGAATGCATTGGCAATGACTATATGTGTCAGAGCAAACAAAGATCACCCCCACCTTGCCCTTGGGTCAATCCTAAGTAGTATTTCAGACAATTTATGCAAGCTCCAATTATGGAAAAAAAACATGTGCCCCATGGGTCCTCTATATGGCTGTATAACCAATTTTTTCTAGCTTCTTCAATTGACAGAGCAAATACACAGTTTTCCAGAAAAAAAGTCAGATCTACTATGTTGTGAGTACAGAGAGAAAATCTATCAATTTGAGTCAAAAATATGCAACCGAAGTTAATACTATTCTGTAAACAATATATTAGATTGTCATTGGATTTGTATAATTGGAATAATCGGCGGGATGCCATACATGTGCCTTATGAGTTTTGCAGTCACCACACAAGGCTAAATGTGTTGAACCCAAATCCTGAAACGTGACAAATAAATGTTGCATCATGCATTACATTTTCTTATTTTCTGGTGGCAGCAGAGACACTGAAACACTGTCTCTATGTTGTTTTTGGTGCAAAGGGGTAGCAACAGGGTTGTCGTTGCTTACCAGTAATAGGCAACCTTTTCACCAAGGTTCCTCTCCCTCACATGCCTGTCCAGGACATTATAGCATATGTTGGTTTTAGCCCCTTCCATGCATTTGACAAATATGTTCCCTTTTGTCACATCGAAGTTGTACTGCAGCATTGGCCCTGTGGCCGGCTTCTTCCAAAAGAACTCATCAGCAACCTCTCTCCAGAAAGCTGAAAAAAAATTACACTCAAAGTCAGCAGACAGGGCAGATAAACACAGAGAGGTTGTGAATACAAACAGGCTCAGAGGGAAATGATATACAAGGAAACACTGCAAGAACTGTACAAAAACTACAGACGCATTTGACTTACCTTCTGGATTCTCGATAGACTTCCTGTACAGTTCCAGATAAGAGTTTAAATCAGGCACATGAGCATCCCTCTGCACGTCAGCAGAGGGGTAGTACATTTCGTCTGGAGACTCAGGCACGACCATTGTGGAAGGACAGATGAAGATGACAGGCCTAAATCATCCGAGGGTGAGTGAGAAACCGGGTTAATCTGGAGTCACTGCTGATCTGTCTGGATCCTCCTGGGTAAGGTGACAACATTACACGGCCTTCTGTACAAACACAGCACAGATCAGCATGCACAGACCCACCTTTAATCCCTGAGCCCATGCTCCCTCCAATCTGCTTAGTGCCCGGGCAGCCAATCGGCTTGCACGGTGCAGCACTCCCACTTTGTCATTGGGTAGATCCTCCCTGGCCTGTTGATTGTGTTATTTTCCCAAGCAAGGATGTGGAAGGAAAGGAGGCGTGTAGTTGGATGAATTCTTGGAATCCAGGCATACACAGATAGCTGTCATTAGAAAGAGTAAACAAATAAGTCCAAAAACCTGACACATTTTACCAATTTAAAAGGCGTATATCATAAAAAAATAGATATATTAACATTTTGTTTCATGATTGATATTGTTTTCCCTATGAAAATACTTTTACTATTATGACTCAATCTTCAGAGAATCGATTGTGATCTAATTTGTACAATTTTAAATGTAGTAATCTATGGATAGACTATCCAGTTAATATCTCTATCTATGTTCTTTTATCAATCATAAGTCCTGTTATATTCGTATTATTTGCTGATGAGCTTTTAAAAATGTAATCATGAATGTAATCATGAACAAAATGTATGTTTGTTATAACATTTAAATACATTTAAATACATATGCAATTCATTTTCTTAAACATGTTCATGTTTTTACAATAAAAAACATTGGACTCTATTTTAACACGAGCAAATAGCCAAATGGCACCTCTGGGCTCGATTGAGCGACGCAGCGCCCCGTGACGTCAGACCCTCTTAATCGAGCGTGATCCGGCTTGTGTTGATGTCCCTGCCATCTTCTGTCTCCTCTGGACCAAACTTTAAGCCCTGAGATGTTTCTATCCGCCGCTCTTCGCTCCGCGGTGTCGCACACGGTATGTTTATGATGTTCCCCATGACTCCGTGTCGTCGTGTTAATGCCTCGTGTGATAATCCGGAGAGAAAATGCCGTGACTCTTCACAAGGGCAAAGCAGCAGAGGAGGCCGCTAACCTGACTTACGTTGAGTAACGTTAGCGTGCTAGCTGCTTTAGCTTTGTGCTAACAGGCGTTTAGTGATCATTGGGCAAATGTGGCCTGTTTAAAAGTCTGTCTTTACTTTAATATTTATCTATTGAAATGAGATTTGTTATGGTCGTCTAGCTAACATTGTTTACCCCCGGAACTGTGTTGAAATACATCATTAGTTGATGTTATAGCTTCACAAAATGTCAAATCATTTAAATTGCATGCTGTATTTGGTAGACAATATTAGGAAATAAGGTTAACAAATAGTCCCATATTCTTTCTAATTATTTAGTATTTCTATTGACTGCCATATAAAAATGTAACTCACTACTTATAATAATAATCTACTGGTACCTGTAATGTGTAATGATTTCAGTCTATGTTTGAAATATGTATGAAGGAATTCCACTTTTTAGGTTTAGGTTAACAGTTAAATAGTTCCATACCATGATGAGAACAGTGAAGTTATGGTATTTTTATTTGTCCGGAAAATTGCAAAAATCTCCCACCAAATTGTAGACATTTGAAAAATTCTCAGGTAGATTTTATAGAGTTTACATTTTCAATTTAACTTTTCCATTCTATTGCAGGTAATTTCCTGTCTAAGGAAAGAGCTACCTGCCAACTCTTTTTGGATGATTGAACATCATATTTACATCTCCCGATATTTCATCTGTCTCCTGTCTCTGTGTTTACAGGCTAGGCAGGTCAGGGGTCTGCATCGGTCCGCTGCACGTGCCGGAGCAGGAGGCATCTTTGTGGTGAGTTCAAGCTTGCAGCCAGAATCTGTTGGATAAATGGTCTTTTTAGTTGTGTAATTATCAGATGTCATTCTGGCTTGGGAAACCAATCAAATCCACTGAATTATGAAGTAGAAATAGAAAAGTGAAGGACAAATGTGATAAACAACATGACTTTGTGCTCAGAATATTTTGGATAATATGCCATATTGTCTCGATCTGCATCTCTTTGAATGGCCTTCATTCGTATCAGTGCTGCCAATCTTGCTAGTTAATGCTCACCAAATATGCAAAAATAATTAATGCTGGTGCTGGATCTTGTGCAATTGGATTATCAACTGGAATAAATTGGAATCAGGCTTTTCTTTCCATATTTGTGGGACTCAGTTTTAACTAATCTACAGAACAACCTTAGCCAAGAGATTACACACATTATGTTTATAAACAATGATTCCACCACCACAAATGTATAATTTGTGATCTGTTCTCTGCCTGGAAATACACAATTGTTATGTGTTTCTAAATTAATAGGCTAAATCTAATGGGTATATTTTTTTATCATTGGAAAAAAACTAAAATATTTTATAATTTCATTATTTATTGCCTAAAATAGAAAGCTGCTAATTAGTGCAACAAAAACATACATGATGTGTTTGTTATGGAAAGATGCCATGGTTTCAGTCTCTTGATATTAAAGATGTTTTTTTGATCTGTGATAGGATGAAAGAAATTGTTTGGTTGAAATTGTCTCTCCTTTGACCTGGCAAGTTTTATGTGGCATATTCTTTGATGTAAAACGTGTTTAAATTTGAGGTGTCTTATACGCTCAAATGATTATTTGCTGCTCACAAGGGGGCAGTGTGTGCAGAAGCAGTGTTATGTCTGTTTGAAAATGTTCAATGGGCTGATAGTAGCATTGGTTTCCCCCCTGGGCTCACATGCTGGGTTATTCATATTTAATCAGATACTATTACATCCTACTCACTAGCCAGTTACGCACACGTGGAAGTTTAGTTGAGTAAAAATGTATCTGAACAGCATTCCTACGATTTTAAATAAATTAGATGATACATTTTTTTTAAAGATGATTAAGGATAATTTGTTGTCAGTATTGTAAATGGTCCTTAATTTCAGTGGTCGTTCTCTTTTAGCACAGAGACACCCCTGACAACAACGCTGATATCCCCTTTGAATTCACAGAGGAGAACAAAAAGGTAAGATTTGTTTTAAATTGTACAGTAAAGCCAGTTTTATGATGTTTCCAAGGAGAGAGTTGTATGGGAGCTCCACTCCTTTTTCATCTGTTTGTTTAGCAAGGTTAAGCAGGAAGTAAAGTTTTCCTCCTTGGGTTTCCTTTCTTTTCTCTTTCTAAAAGATTAGACATTATAATGGGATTTTCTATCCATACTCTGATTTTTAATTTTTAAAAGATGTTTAAAAGCTCACATCGAATGTTGAAATGTATGTTTTTTTTTTTTTCCTGGTAGAGGATTGAGGCTATCGTCTCCATGTACCCTGAAGGACACAAGCAAGCAGCCACCATCCCAGTGTTGGACTTGGCCCAAAGGCAACATGGATGGCTCCCCATCTCCGTTATGAACAAGGCACAGTGCTCCATCTGGAATTTTACTTATAACTGTGTTGTAACGATTTACATTTTTCATCAGTAGAGGGCCATAAAACACCAGGTTGCTTGTGTAATCTTAGGAAACGTGTTGAATGTTTGCAATTGTTTATTTCATTTAGGTTGCTGAGGTGCTGGAAGTCCCTCCAATGAGAGTTTATGAAGTAGCAACATTCTATACAATGTTCCTGCGTCAGCCAGTGGGAAAATACTTCATTCAGATCTGCACAACAACTCCCTGCATGCTCTGCAACTCAGACAGCATCCTGGAGGCCATCCAAAACAAATTGGGTACGAGAGCCTTTTTCCATTTTACAGCAGAAAACCAATGAAAAGATGAAAACAGAGATTACATTTTTGTTTTATTGTGTATATTTTAGTTAAACAAAGTTTGGGAACAAACATGTAAATATACAGTCACCAGTGCTATCAAAAAAACAACAAGCTGTAACAGCACAAGAAGACTGAAGATGCACGACAACTGCAAATACTTCAGTCTGTCTGGTATTTAAAGCAGGCACTTATTTGTTGGTTTTGCCAGTAACCAGATACTGTGGTTCCTTGTGATTGAACCAGATTATAGTGTTACAGCTGTGTACTGTCGAGTAGTACTGTGTGAGATTTGTGAAATGTTGTAACACAACCTGTCTTCATTTGTTTCTCCACAGGTATCAAGGTTGGAGAGACTACTGCAGACAAGATGTTCACATTGCTAGAAGTGGAATGCCTAGGTGCATGTGTGAATGCACCAATGGTCCAAATTAATGACAACTATTATGTAAGTGCAGATCTGATCCTTTTTCGGAACATTATAACAAAATCAGCAATATTAGGTCTAAGCATGAAATGAGTGTTGCAAAGATTGTCTGCAGAGAATCTGTCAGTCCTGTTTTTGTGAAGCCAGTGTAGGGGAGGCGCGGCCTAAAAATGCACAGACTTAAAAGTAATGAACAGGGAGATAAATAATCAATCCTAAATTAATTATTATATTACTATTGATATGACATGTCTCACTCATTAACTCTGTTTTAAAAATAGATTGTATTGTTTGAGTCAAGTGTGATTTGGGGTTAAACATTTTCTTAAGCTATTTCTGCATGCCATTGTCCTGGGAAATTCAGTTACTGCAAGATGAGGGCAAATGACCCAATTTGGGAAGTTGTGAGTGAGCAAGGAGAAGTTGCCCCTCCACACCTCAGATCACTGAGGTATGATTATTAGAGGTCAAAAAGGTAGACTGTGATAAAAGCTAGATGTGGCAATAAATAGTTCAACATTTTGTGTGAATATATAATTGAGAAATACTTGCAGTCTATTCAATTTATTCAGTCATTGATTGGACTACATCTACATGCATTAATAATTGGAACGACCACCTATCTATACTTTAGATGTGTTGTATAAAATCCAATTAAGTGTTTTGTCAGTTTCAACTTTGTTTAAGCTAACAAGACTCGCGTTCTCTCAAAATAGATTAGAACTGACCCAACAAGTAAAACCAGTTATATTATGTTTTCTTTATTGCTGGTACTATTTACATGGAGTTGTCTTATTTAATATACACAGCTTACAGGGAATGTGAAAATAAGTCACCTGATGCAGTTGTGATAGTACATAATTAGCTGGGAAGATGTTTATTATCAAACCAATGACAACTAGCAATACAAATAATTGCACTATGCTCCTAAATAAACCTGCCTTTGCCTTGGTTTCAGGAGGACCTAACACCGAAGGACATCGAGAATATTATCGATGAACTAAAAGCAGGCAGGATCCCATTACCAGGACCCAGGTACAAATACAGTTTTCATCTCATTGAAAAAAATGTATATACACTGGCCGTACCTAAATAAGATTTTTTCTTTCTCTTTGACTACAGAGGTGGGCGTTTCTCCTGTGAGCCTGCAGGAGGATTAACTTCTCTGACAGAGCCTCCTCCTGGACCAGGCTTTGGTGTAAGATCAGACCTGTAGACATTGTTGGCTACTGTCTGCTTTTTCTCAAAAGCAACTTGTCCCTGAAGCTGATATTATGTTCAACGCAAACATATTGTGTAAATAAATTGTCAATATACCTGTGCTGTTGGCGTCATTTCTGGAAAGAAAATCGTACACTCTGTCCCCATAAACGCATTTTGAAGAGCCATTATTGCTGCGTGACCGGTTTGGAATCAGCTCAAACCATAGTGCAAAAGATTATTTAAGAGCATGTAAACCAGCATTTTTGGGACATTTGATAAAGAACAACATGGTTAATTAAATAACAGATTTTCCACATTTTTACAGGGCCAAATACTGTAGCTTTGGTCATAAATTGATTAAACCCTTTACCACTACTTATAATTATGTTTTTGTTTTTAATAGCCAAAAACGAATGAAGACGTCGTCAACTGTAGATAATTAAGTGTTTTTTATAATTGTATCTAGTCAGAAGAAACTGAATCGGTTTCAGCAACATGCGAATCACATACATAACATAGTATCAACTAATTAGGATCTCCCTAAAAAATGTGCTCGTGAGGATTTGCATGTATATATTTTAAGTTAAGTTGTTAATATTATATGAAAACTATAATGTATTTATCACAGCTCCTGTCACTATCGGTGGCCCCGCCCCTCTCCCCCACTCCTGCAACATGGGCTAGCGCGCGGTATCGCGCATGCGCATACCGTCCACCATGATGCAAATGCCACTGCGCCATCACTTCAAAATCTGCCCGGTACCAATAAACTGCGGCTCGAGAAGACATTAACACGATCAGATTATAAACACCTTCTATCCGAAATGTGTGGACAGTGTCCAGACGAGGAGAGCGGTCGCCATTACCTCCTTCATCCCCAGACTCTAGTCTCTTCGAGAAAGTTCGCCCTGACCGCAACACAGCAACGGAAAAGATGACGTCAAGTGCCCATGAACCGTTCTTACCCTCTCCGCTTCTTTCGTCATAAATCCACACTCCGAACACGTCACGCATACGCCAGTGACAAACCATACACGCGGCGTACATGAGAATATTCTCAGTTGAAAGGCGCATGTACGCAGAGAATAGAGATTAGACGCGTAGCAGTGTTTACCGTCTATCCGGCACACGAAGACCGTATAGGATCGGCGGAGTTCGGCCGCTCACGTGACCCGCCCTCGACCAATGAGGAAGAGACTCGCGTGTTTTGCTGAGGATTTTCTCGGAGCGGACGGTGTTTTCAAACCCACCGACGAACGTCACTCTGCCGTAGGGTACGGTTACCGTCCGCTCTTTAGGAAGCAAGTGTTCGTTCCTGCTACACCCGGATGAGTTGGCGGCGAAGTGTGAGACCATTTCCAGGTAAGTTTTGTGGCAGGAGCGCGGCTGCTCCCTGAGCACCGTGGACGCGTTAGCCGTTTTGGCTAACGCGAAGCTAACCTGACGTAAACTGCGTGCGAAAATGGAATGTTGTGTGTTTGCTCGCACTCGGGGTTTAGTTGTGCGCCACGTGCGTTACACACATAGAGGCGGTTTATTTGTGCCAACTGGGGGGTTTCTGCTTTGAATTATCCTCCGTGTGTTAAAAGCGAAGGTTCAGGGAGCCGAGAAGAAAATGTCGGGGGCAACGAGGAGTGAGCAGTTTGAGCCCCAGCCGCGGAGGCTGTACGCGGCTGGGAACGAGCTAGCTAGCTAGATGAAGCGCTGGGGAGGGGGGACGCTGTGAGGGCAGCACAGGGGGCTGCAGTGGGCTTTTGTCTCAGGCTCTACTCTGCTCTCGTGTTGAATATTGCCACCAAAGCCTGAATCTGCCCGCATTTCCCCAATTTTAACCACCAAATCGTGATATATAACACATTTTACCCGTGCAGCTGATCCCACAACATGGGATTACCGACGCCTTGTGTTCATGAACCATGGCCAAGTTCGAACCGTTTTTCAGCGCTCCACAACATATCGCTGCCTGTGAAATGAAGGTAAACACTAGCGACATCACCGTGAGGTGGGTGATGTTCGCAATCATCCAGCCTTTGACCGCAGTTTATTTACACCCACTCACAGAATCGTGTGTAAAACCGTAGTTAGGATCTGCTGTAATACACACAAGGAACTAGCATAGCTTGAATTGAGCTTTTTTGCGCCTCCTAGCCTGTGACTGTGACATTTTGGGGGGTGTGTTGCCTGATACAAAAGCTGCCTGTTTTTACATGGCTGTCTGTGCAACGACCCTTCCCGAAGCAACACAACGCCAACACGAAATTCAATGCAAGTCTAGCGCCAATATTTATAAAGACTATAACCACATGAATTACCAAATAATGGCAGCATGATCATGATTACTAGGGCTGATACATTATACTAGTATTTTTGTATTTATATTTAATGTTTTTTTTGCTCTTGCATATTGAAAGGGAGGGGGATGCCATATATATAAATATGCCTATGTGAACAATAACTGTAAACCGCATTCTAGATTATTTCATTAAGTGTATAAACACTTAATTCAGCATACTGCAGTTAGATATCAAACATCTGTTATGTCTGGTCTAAGACAAAGAAAGAAAAAACAGCTATACAGCCACGTTTGTTTTGTAGAAAAATAAAGGCACGGCTGAAATAATTTATAAAGGTGTAATAATAATTACGATCTTAAAACCTAAAAATCAAAATGGTTGAAAATAGTTATCACAAGAAAACATTTTATCTCTTGTTGGTAACCGTTAAACAATTATTGTGCTGTTAAAGGGGAAGAAGTTCATGTCAGAATATTGAAAACATGCCATGATAGGTAAATTATTATTTTTTAAGTTAATAATTGAGAAAAGAAGCACGTTATGCCAAAATCAAAATATTTCTCTTGCAACCACAAAAAAAGCAACAGCAGACAATCTTAACCCACAGTCCTTTATTTAAAAAAAAATATATATATATCGTTTGACCACTGACGGGAAAAATGGGCCATGGGAGGTGTTTGAATTCAACAGATGGTCTTGATACCTCCATTGGAAACGTGTTTGTGGAAATTGAAAGTCATCAAAGCCGACCATTATTTGGCCATTTTTCTGTTGTTTTCTATGCACTCTTTGGCATCGTTTGCTGGCACTAGTCTGTAACACTATTCTCACACAGTAACATGATTTTCACTCATGACTAGCCAGTAGATAAAATGTCCCTGTGGTGATCTTGGTTGAATGACAAGCTGCTTACTTCGAGTCATTCGTGCTTCATCATTTTTGACACCTCAATCTGAGACCCAAGGACTAAGCACCCCCCTTGTTGCTGATGAGGAAAGTCATGCTCCTTGAAATTACAGAGTAGTTTAGATTTTTTTTAATAGTTTTAGGTATAGCCCCTGCTGCCAGGTAAGGTAGGATGGTCTACATGGCCAGTTTTGGAGTTCACTGTATGTGGTTGGGTTAGCCGATCCAAATACTAAACAATGTCTCCAAAACATAAATAACTCAATGATGGACAAGACATTAACTGTGTTCATTGCATTTGGTGATGCATCCTATTGTGTTTTGGATGTGACTTGCCACGGACTAATGGTTGATATCCCCCTATATTTTATGTTATGTTACGGTTACTCAGTAACAGTATTGCAGTACTTCGTTTGTTGTGTTGTTGAAATGCTTTGCCTTTCTGCCAGTTTTCACGTATGCCAGTTTACCGGTGTACGACATTGAAATTAAAGTACGTGTGTTTATGTAGCCTTTTGTGTAGATAATGCCACAGACCTCTAAAAGCCCCTGGAACTGAACGCTTGACAGATTGCAGTGAAAAAAATGGCATACTTTATACGTTTATTTCTATGTAATGTCGTATTTTTAAAGGCTATATTTTACTTATAACACCTTGTATATCTCCATGTTTCAGATATACAGTGAATTATAATGAAATACTGTGAACTATGTAGAAAATATAATTACATTTTCTTGTAGTCTATAGTAAGTAAAAAAAAAACCCTGTTTTCAGAGACCAATATTTCAAAACCCAATATTTAATTATATGTTCACAGAGGTAAATATCAGCAAATCTTCACAGTTGGTGTTATTTTATATATTTTACTATATTTGTGTACTTCATAGTTACTATGAACATTTTAGTTTGTCCTCAAAATAGTGTGTTTCAGGGTTATGCAGCTCATATAGAACCAGATGGTGGCTATGACCATGCACCAAAGCTCTGCTATTATATGCACCATCTTTCACCTCTGAGCATCAGGGATTTTCTGTCCATCTTAATTGCCTTGATAGCTTTGTCGTTTTGTGATTTAACGTAATATTACAATGAGCACTTTTTTAGTAGTGTGTCCTTGGCTGAGTATTTTTTTTTGTTTCTTTCTTTCACTCTCACCCATTAATTTCCTCTTAAGATACTAGATTTGGTTTTATAACACTAATGTGGTAAACAGTCTTGTCATTCGTTCACACAATTTTGGGGTATTTGTAGTTCAGTTTGAATTCAATTTTCATTAATAACTAATGCACGAGTGCATGTGTTAATTGAAATAATATTTTGTATTGTCGTACAATTTATAGCCTATCAATTAAAACAAACAGAATGGGCGGATAAACAGATTTTTTTAGTGTAAATACTGATGACTGTTTTGGTGGTGCCGTTCTCAAGAAAATCATGACACTCAGCCAGTGAATATATTTGCTGGGTTAAAACTATTATTTCCTCCCTCTGTCTTGGCAACATCCATCCTCTGATCAACCTCGGACGTATTGAGTGGCAGGGCTAGAAAATCAGATTTTCCTATAATTTCTGCCAGATCATGAAATTCACATGAGGGAGGGTCACATCAATTTTACACGTGCAGTCGACTCGGATGTTCTTACAAGCCAAAAGGGGGAGATAGAAAGTTAAGTAAAAAAAAAAAAAAAAAAAGCTAAGCATTAAACCTCCAAAGGTGCATTTGATTTTAAGTGTGTACCATTAATACTTTCTACATACAATTGTGTCCAGGTGCACTTTTGAAGGCAATTTTTGTAAATATTTCCTTGTATGGTAAACCCTTGCAGAGAGAGGGTGCACTGTATGCGTAACTGTGAAACCATACCACAGCTGCCATATCCTTTCCAGACAGACTATAAGCCTCTTAGTCAGAGAATAGGGCATTGACCAAGGTGCTGTACAGTAAGAACAATTATGTAAGAACATAACAGTACTCCTGATGCCGTCATTATGATTATTTTCATTCTCCATCTTTCTCGATGTTTAAGGCTCAAGATGTTCTGTCATGTTAGTTTTATGTCAGTTTGTTTCTTTTAACCTTTTGTGATTTATAACATGTCTACTAATGTATATATATATATATTCCAGACAAAATTGTCTTAGGTGGCATGAATAACGTTGGGCCAGGGTTGGTTAAATATGAAGTTGTGGTACCCTAATTCTGGTGTAAAAGCTCCTATGTGCTTCACTGGAGCTCACTTTTGTGCTTAAGATTAGTCTCATGACATGAGCTTAGCCTTGTTGGCTCTAAGAGGTTTGGAGTATTTTCCGACTCAAACCTATTTTTATTGCCATTTTGCAGTGTTGTACCAGTGACCCAGAACTGTTTATTGAATTGAGGCTCTAAGTAAAGCTAAGAAATCATTGTTTGTACGTTGACATTTTACTATTAACAGGATACTATGAGTGAAGTTCCTCTTTATTTGTTTTTGGTTATCTCACCATGGCCTTATCTGCAGGGAAACCCCCCCCCCCTAAAAATGGTCATGTTTTTTGAATCCCCTATTATCAAAATGAAGTCTGTACGTTTGCTGTTGTCAGCTTTCTGTTTAGGATCACTGAGACTGGTCAAGCTCTTTCTAAGGATCCTTTTAATTTGGTCACGTTGGAGTTGAAGCAGCCGAGCAGGGAGAGTAAAATGTATGAATTTATAATAAATGGAATGAAGAAATTATCTTTCCCCCGTTCCCGGTGTTTTAATATTCTGTATGGGGGGGAAAAAAAGCACTTGTGTCGTTTATGTATAATGTGGCGCCTGAGTCCATCTGCAGTCTGCTCCGTCAGCCAGCAAGTGTGCGTTTGTATATCTCAGTGTGTTTGAAGAGGGTGGAGCCTCCTGATTACACAACATGTACTTGCCTTTGCCAGCAGCTAAATGTGTACGAAACGTTTTTGTTTGGTACGTTGAGTATCTCCGTGTGTAACGGCTGGATGTTGCTCTGGTAATCCACATAGACTGACGATGTGAGAGTGTGTGACCCTCCATCCAGAACTCTGAATACAGCATGACTGTGCAAAACCAGAGAGGAAACGCTGAGGTTTAAAAATAGCAACGTGCAATGTTTTGAATTAAAATGAAGTGATTAAGTTTCCCTTCATAAATGATCGATGCGAAAGATAACGGCGTCTGTGGAGAGTTTAGGGGGAAAAGAGCATTTGACAATGCGCATGTAGCTTGTTCCCTTTATTGCTGGACCGCGTTCACTTTACTGAGGCCAAAGAAAGCGTTGGTATCCTGTTTACTCTGGCTCCGTTAGTGACCATGCTTTCTAAGGACACTCCTGATGTAGAAGAGATAAACAAGTAGTCCATTCATTGGACAATGTCTGTGTATGTTTTAGATTGGTCAGTTGCATTTCAATTTCCTCGCAGCAATGCACATGCTATTACTCTGACCTTGAACTGATTTGTGGTACTGTGGACATATTTGGTTTATCAGCAGCGGTTTGGTAAACTGTTGATGTTGTTTCACTGCAACTTTTCTTGTTTCTGTGTACATGGTTATGGACTGTGCCAACACTGAAATTGAAAACATAAAAAAACTTCAGGAGAGGAGATAAATGATCAAGAATGACCCCTTTTAAAATGCAGTCCCAGTTTATAAAAGTTTTAAACTGCACGTTGACAGTTTAAAACGACACTGCCACTGTATGTACTGAATGAATGGAACGATCAAATCATCACTACATTTTAAAATAAACACCATTATAGACATCATTGATGGACAACACAGATGTATAGATGAGTTGCAACCATTAGTACTCATTAATTTAAGTCACTTGTTGTTTTCTTTCTTCAAGTTGCAACAAGAACAAAGGGAGAAGTGTTTTTTTTTTTTATTATATAATTCATGTCGACAATTAAGGAAGCAGTAGTGAACCTGCTGAGTCTGAGTGACTGGGTGACTTTTTTTATCTGCAAAATCTTAAAACCCCTGAGTGAATACACTCAAGTGCTGCTAATCTTCATGCTGTACGACTGTTTGCAGAGTGCGTTGCACGTGGCTCCCAGTGGAAAAATGGTGATGCTGTGTCAACCTCTACACGCTGCGCACACCGCCACTGCAAAGCTGTGGACTTGGCACTGCGCTGGCAGCCAAGTGTCAGGCTTGTGATTGGATCGGCATCTGATCAGGTCTAACAGGATGTGGCTGGTGTAGAGGGTGTCATGTCTTTTAATATCGTAATGAAAACCGACATTTCCCCTCGTGGTTTGTTTGTTGAACCAGGTGTGTGAATGGCTGTTGTTTTTTGTTGATTTCTTTTTTTTTTATTGTTGTGTGTGTGTGTGGGGGGGCTTCTCCGTTGGAGCTTTCAGTACTGCCCACAGCTTTTCCCCCGTTAAATGGAAAAAGGAATGGATGATATGTAAACTGGCCCAAAGATGACAATGCATTATTATTATTATTTCACGTTGTACCAAATAGCAGCTTTTAAAGTTATTTCATTGTGTTTGTAGAGTAATCTTCAATATTTTTTTCCTAAATTTGAATCCTCATGTCTTCTGTGGATATCGACTTTTCCTTTGAACGTGGACCAGCAACAGTTGCCCAGTGTTTGGTCCAGTCATGTGAGCTACGGACGCTGTGGTGGGAAAAAAAAAAGAGCAAGACCCACGCCTAGGTCCTAACCTTTGCTATAATCCCTCCCTCATTCCCTACCCCCCCTCCGTTTTAACCCATAATCAGCAGTAAAGGCCCCATTGTTCTTGTCCGCTGCTTGGGTATCTGATCATTAACCCACATTCAGAGCTGCGGCAGCCAGCTTCTTAAGGCTCTCCAGCTCTGGGACCAGTTGAGAGGGCGTGTTGCCCTGAGTCCGGGCCGGACCTTGTTCTGCTGCCAGTAATCTTAACCCTATTGATGCCTTTCGCACACAAACATTAGGGCAATTTTACGAGGCCTTTTGATTTGTGTGTGCGTGCCATGCCCTCAGCCCCCCCCTTGTAAATTTAGGGCTATTTCTGTTTTATGGACACCTTTAAGTGATGGATGAGGCTGTGAAATAGTTGAGCACTCACTCTTACATAAGAATACCCATATAGGACAAAAAGAACATTGTGTCTGGGTCTTGCACCGGCTTGATGCATGGATTATTAGGAATTAGGATTTGGTGTCCTCTCAGTATTTTGTAGCAAGCTAACATAGTGGGCTCAACCACAGAAAAGACCAAATTGACCACTCTAATATATTTATTTGGTGCATTAAAAACCTAAACCTGAGCCTGTAAGTGCCACCTTCACAAAATGTATCCAGTCAGTGAAATTTTGCAGCAGTTCACATGTTCAACATTCACCCCTTCTAGTTACAATAGTGTCCCATGTCTTTCCCATGTGGAGGCTGGTTCATTTTTGCAACCCACCAACAACTGGAACGAAGGCCAGACTCTCTGGTTGGAGGAGGCGTGTTTTGTCTGTCTGGGGTTAGGGTAGAGAGAGGTGAATCGACGCCTGGAGGGATCCAGTGTCACTCGGTGTTTGTTTGTCCATGTTGAAATATGCCTCGAGTTCAGATGAACCGGTGAAGGGAGGAGGAAAATAGCTGCACTAATTTTATGCTGAAATGTTTATGCTTTTGAATTTGGTGCACAGTGCATAAGAGCACATAACATGAATGTGGCCAAAGAGCACAAAGTGGCATGGCGCTCATTTTTATCGTACGTACATTTGTAATAAAAAAAACTACTTTTGAGAGTCGTTATAGTGCATTTACACAACAGTCCTGTCACAGACTCGTCCACAATTTAGCAGATCCTTCACATTATATTTTGAAATATCTGGCTTTCATTCAAAAAATAAACCAAACTAACATGCCTTTAATTTCAACCAATACAATAAATTGAAGAGAATAATCGGTCAACAAGGGCACACATTTATTCCATACATTTATCGAAAAATCTGGATGACTGACATTTTGCAAAATAGGGATGTTCTTTTGTTTTGTCGGCAGGAGAATAATTGTACAGGACATTTTTCGAACATATGGATGTATAATATAAATATGAAATCTGTCAGCCTGTGTGGGTGATGACTGAAGATGGCTGGCTCTTCCATGGTTATTGTTGCCTCCTCCCTCTGTCTCCTGTAGTCTGTGTTATCGGGCCTTAGAGCACGGCTTTGTCCTGCTACTCATCAGGGAGGAGGAGGAGGAGGAGGAGGAGGAGACGCAGGTTTGGAGTGGATACGCAGCTGAGAGAGACCTCCCCCATCATTTAGCCTGGCTGCATACTGGAGCACAACCACATGACTGGCCGTTTACCGTCGACGCATGTGGGGTTTATTTCCTTGAGTGCACTGCTGGATATCGGGGGGAACAGTCGCTTCATTTGTATTATATATTCTCAGATATACTTGTCAATTATTTAAACAGGAATTATTGGTTCATATGTGAAATCTTTTGAACAGAGGGATGCATTCGGGGGCTTATTTTTCACTAGGTTCCTTTGTTTGCGCAGTTGTAAGTGCAGCCACATGGGAGACGAGGGGAAAATGACATGCATTTTCCACCTGGCGCGCAGCAGGAAGTACTCTGATCCTGAAAGCTGTAGTGGCGTATAGATGCTGCTGCTGCTGCAGTTGGTGGCGGTGGTGGTGGTTGCGTACCCTGTGTGTCAGACTCAGTGCTATTCTTAGTACCCTTCCCTCCCTGTCCCATCCTGCAGTCACTGGATCAGGTTACCGTACTGTGTGTGCTCGTCCCCCCCCCCCCCCCCCCCCCCCCCCCCCCCCCCCCCCCCCCCCCCCCAAAAAAACAAAAAACAAAAAAAAAACAGCTATTCTACTGCATGGGCACGCAGTGGAGCAGCCACTCCACTGTCGGGACCAACATGGTCCAGCACTAGAGGGAAATGGTTGTTAGTCAGTAACCAGCCGAGTTTAAGTGCAGGAACACCAGGTTATAAATAAATACAGGGACATCTGCTTCTCAAAAGGACCAGCAATGCAGCCAGCACACATGGGATTTCTCTGACTTAGCTCTCGCTGTGCAGAAATGTGAAAAGGGAAGAATTCAGACCTGTATTGTTCATTCCCAGGTTGTTATCATGTTTAAAGCTGGAATGGGATTTAGAACCTCTATAACCTCTATATTTGTTTTGATTTTATTTGAAAAGTAGATTCATCTATAAAACTATTCTGGGTATATTACCTTGATACATTTAAAAATGATTGATTTTTAAGAATTCAAGACAATCTTTGTTAATCTGTGATTCAAGTATTTATAAGTAATCCATTGCTGCAGCTACAGTGATATATATCTTTGTCACACACAAACCTGGGTCACAGTCAGGAAAAATCCAGCTGCCGCGGTCCACCATCAAAATGCCCACAAAACTTAACCTGAATCCTCATGAGCCTCTGTATTGTAACTGGTTTCTCTTACAGAAAGGTTTTGCCATCCTATAAAGCGTTCCCATGATTGTCATGCACTCACTCAGGTGCGGATGAAAGTAAACGGCATACACGATCAACTCATAGTCAATAAATACCTGTTCTTATGGCTCTAATGCTCCTACTGTTTAAGCAATAATAATAACTTGGCAGTTAACAGGTAAACGATTAATCAGGGATATTGATCCCTCGTCACAGCTTTTAGAATATGTTTTTTTTTATTACATAGAAAACAGAATATCCCCAATGGGAACATAAATATACCTAATATCACATATTTGTTATATTTTTAATTTAGAGACAAATTCTGTCAATTGTAAAAAATAATATTATGTGACAGTCCTTGTATATTTTGCATTCTCTTGTCATTGTATTCCCTTCGGCTGTTGAATTATTTCCCATAAAGCTGATGTTTATACCGAGAGAATTATCTACCCCGACAAACTCTCTCTGGTCTATCTGTTGAGTTTTCTTTAGACCTTTTTTTTTTTTGTGATTCTGCAGTTTTTCGGTCTGCTTTTATTGGTATTAAGTGGAACAGGTTATTGCTGTCATCACTCCGGTTTCATTGTTTGGGCTCCCCTGCCACAGTAATCCTGGGTCTTAGTTGCTGTAAACTTTAGTCGTCATCAAGGCAGGGGTTTGATGTGGACTTGAAACAGCCCAAGGATAATGGCAGAGCTTGCAGAGGCTTATGCGGCGGCCCAGAGTAGCTCTTGAAGCGCTGTGAATGCTGAAAATGGCAAGTGCCCAAATACCTCAGTAATTATAGTCACACCCTCTTCGCCTCGTCCATGGGCCAGATTGGAGTCCTGTCAGCATTTGTTTTCTGGTCTGGTCCCTGGCTGTCCATACCCCTTTAATACCCTCGATACACCGGCCTCTTTACGCCAGCCTGTACATTGTGGGCTGCTCAATTCTCTCTTTCAGCTGGCTGAATGACAATGCTGCTGCACGCTGGCTAACTGCTGACTAATGACGGACCTCTCACTGGCCTCTGCAGCGCGACAGTGCTGTGTGTTGGAAAGAGGGCTACCCATCGACACTGTGCTATTACTCAGTATCAGCAATGGTTGTAAAGCCATCCTCGGAAACAAAACGCCGTCTTCCTTTTAAGAAGTCTAGTCTTATTGATGGGGACTCTGTGCTGGAAACGAGTATGACTGAATTCTGGCAGGAAAGGCAAATGGTATGCGTCACTGTTCAATGATCCCCTGCTGTCTAATAAGATAAATTATTCCGTTTATAAATATATCAATATTTTAATCCCAAGAGCAATAATTGATTGCACTTCAGTCACATAAAAAAAAACACTAATCTCACAACAACCAATAAACAACAACTGGAAAACAGTTTAAAATAAAAGCAGTTAACTTTTTTTGTCTCGGTTTGGTGACAGCAGTGGCCGGCGGTGGCATTGTGTTTTGGTTTGTGTGTCTTTCGGTCCATCCAAATTCTCAAATGTTATATCGGGATCGCCTTGAGATCGTTTAAATTTCCCCAACCTTCCACTTAACTCAAGGATAAACTATTAAGATTTCAGTGGTCAAGGTCTCTGGGATCAGACCTCCGAAGGTCACAGTTTGTCATTAATAAATGTTTAATAGTACGTTATATTTTATGTCCAAAAGATTGAAGGTTTACACTGCTCATACGCCTACTACATTCATATGAACAGACGTGGGTGTAAAGTGTAACTCGATTAGTTCATTTCAATTACGGTGGTGGTGCTGTAGAGCAGTCACTGAGTTTATGTTCCTGTTTTGGAGTGCGTTCACTTTTTAGACTTGTGGCTTTCACATAAATCTTTAAAAAGCCACGAGAATGAGTAGAAAATGCCAGACCCTGCGTGTTGTTAAGATGACATCTTGGAATTAAAGGCTTGTCAGTTATGATCCCCTTATCTGGTAGTATGGTTTCAGTTTTATTTTTCAGTCATAAGCTCACTCCAGAGTTGCATCTGGTGATGCTTGTAACATTTTTCTGTCCTTTTGATCATTTCTGCGATGGCTGTATTTGATCTTGTACAGTTTTTTTTCCAAAGCATCGTTTACAGTATGGTTTGGTCAACATGCCAAGCCTCTTTCTATGTTGAATGTACTGCACATGAGGTAATGTGATGTTTTGATATATCCCCACAAGAGTATTGCTTTGTAGTCGCACAAAGATCAAATGTCTGCCTACATTACCATGAGAAATATGCGATTGCAAATATTTGCATCGCAGGAGTTTTAACAAAAGAAAGTCTGGCATCTTAGTTTGAAAATGATAAGCGAATGATTTATCCACTTTGATTCATCTTTTTCATGGGGACCTTAAATCAAACCAATGCCCGGCTCACAAAATTCCCCAGAACGGATGGGAAACTTTGCTCATACTTGGTAGGTCAGCCCAAGCAGAAGTTTGTGAAAAAAACCTAATAATAACTCTACTTTCTGTTTAAATAATGTTGCAGGAATGGGGCTTTCCCCATTCATGTTGGAGGCTGCTTAAGAACTTACACCTGGCTCTCAGATTGTCAAGAGTGTTGAAAGTGTGTGTGTCTTTCATAGGTCAAATAGGTGTTATGTCAGCCATTGAATCAGAAGATAGTTATGAATGTGTATATTGGAGGGGAAAAAAGAGTCGTGAAAGTTCTTGAGAAGAGGATCTTTATGACGAAAAGCACTGATACATGCCATGTCGGCTTCACGAGCGCGTTCAGATGAGCATTGCACTTGATCCCCTCACCAACAGTGGTCCTATTGATGCCGCTGCTTGTGTTACTCCACTGACACAAACCACATCACATTGAAGCTCCGATGAGTAGGCCGGAATGACAACACAGAGGGGGAGATTTACCTCAGAAACTCGGAGGATCCCTTAAGCTGAGATTTACGCTGCTGTTGTGTAGTCGTTTCCTGCCTGAAGTGGAAGGGAAATTAAAATAACAATTAATCTCCGATTATGATCCACTCAACCTACATCTAGAAACCTCGGCTGTTTTGTACACTGGCATTCCACTCCAGGTTCAAAGCAGTTTTCTTTTCTTGGCGCTTGTGCTTTGTTTTCAGAAAGAAGGGATGGCATTTATCTGTACCTGTATTTAAAAATAAGTTGCCAAATTGTCATCTTACTCCAACTCTAAAGAAACACGACGCTAGTCATCAGACTGCGATGTGGCAGAGTTGGAATCTTTCTCACTGCTTTTGTGTCGTCTGTCTCCAGGTGCATGATGACCCTTCTGTGCAGTAGCTGTCACAGCTAGTCAGGTGCCACACCATGGCCAAACCTGGGAGCGACAGAGATGGAGCCATGGTGGATAAGCAGGCGGGGAAGAAGGTACGTGTGCATCAACACAAAGCACATGCACTGAAGACGACTCGTAATTAGTGAAAAGTTGCTCCAATAATATAACCGTATAAATCTGGGCGAGGTTTACCGAAGAATTTGTTATTGCAAATTGTCTTTTTGATGCATCATGCAGTCTAAGGGCCTTACATGAAATATTTACACTAGAAGCTGTGTACTGGTAAATGTAACGCATTGCACTAGCACATCTAATGATCTTTTTCTCCAGAAATGAGAGTGACTCATAAATCTCCTAAGTTTTAATTCACATTCTAACTGTCCTTCATGTTCAACACTGCCAGACACTCCAACTTTGCACAGCTGGCACAGTGCTCCACGGAGATCAAATAGGCAGCACACTGCGGAAATCTCTCCCTCTGCCAGAGATGTATTTTTCTGCACTTAAAGTTCAACTCGCTAAAAGAAATGGCAGCGCAAAAAAGCTTTGTCTGCAGATCAGAGAACGAGAGCCCAGTAACAGATATTACTGGTGTAGTACCGTCACCTGTGGCACATGTTGCACATTCATGCACAAGAATATTTTTCCCTCTCACCACTCCTTCAGGAATTTTACTGATTTATTTAGAATCCAAATAGCCTCTCTATTCACAATTGCAACTAATGCAAATATGTCAGTAATTGTTTAAAGAATTAAGCCTGCACAGACATGCCTGCTCAGTGTGTACTTAAAGTTTCGACATCAATGTGAAAATGAATTTTCAATACATTTACAGTTTCCAGTGTGAGGATTTCCCTAGGTTTCACACTCTTATATTGGAACTTGCGTTAGTGTGAGAATTCTCACACTGCAAACAAACAGTAAATGTTTTATTAAACCTCTTACTTTTCCACATTTTGTTTTATTTATGTGTGTAAACAGTAGGGGGGGGGAACTGTCTCTTGATTTTTAACTCTTCCTTTGGCAGAGACTCTCCCCTGGGTATAATCATATTAATCATATTAATGCAGACGAACCTGCTGCCCGCAAAGCCAAAACAAAATCTTGCAGAGACGCAACACACACTGCAATGAAATACTGTGCATGTTATGTGCGTGTCATCACAACCTCTTTGCCCTCAGGCCTGGTATCAGGGCGCTTTTGGACGGGCTCCTTTATGGCCCACACACACACACACGCACTTGACAATATGGCCAGGCCTCTACTACGTGTCGTGGTTAATTCCTCCTTTATTTCCTCCTCGTCCTTGACAGAGCAAAGACAAGTTGTCCCCTTTCACCAAAACTCCAAAGCTGGACCGGAGTGAATTACTGGTGAAGGAAGGGAAAGCCAAGTCTTCCATGAAGCGCAAGCTCTCCTTCACGAACAGTCCGCCCCGGACGGAGGAGCGCGACTCGGACACCGGTAAGGACTGTTCCTCCTCCTCCTCCTCCTCCATCAGCCAAGCTGCTGGCCTGCTGCCATGTCCCCACACTGCCTCCTGGTGGCCTGTTGAAACAACCAATCGGTCAATGGGTTTACATTTGTTCAGCAACAGGATCCAAATCTGAGCATGTTAATGAAGTGGTGGCGTGTTGCATTGAATAACAATATGTTTTTTTTTAATCAGACACAGGAGAAGGGCATGTAGCATGGTGTTTAGATGCATGATCCCGTGGTCTGTCGTTGAATAGTTTATCCCCCCACAGTATAGCATTACATTGTTCATTTGTTTAACAAAGTTGGGTTAGAAATAAGGGATGCAGCCTATGTTGGAAAGAACTGATAAATGGATTGAAACCATTTGTAAAACAAAATGGGAGACATGATATTGTTGTAGTTGTAGTTTAAGAAGATAGCTGTTCTTTAAGACAAAAAGCCCCCCCGCCCACCGCCTTCCTGGTGCTCAGTATCTCAGCTTTACGATGGAGCCACTGTGTCTCAATCTGGGCTCTTTCACTTGTTTATACTATTCCGTTTCCATCATGTAGTTGCACATTTAACCATAAGTTTATATCAGATTTAAGACCTTAAAATAGTTAATTGTACTCTCCAGCTGTAATTACAGTAAATGAGGTACACTGATGCAGTTTACGGACTGCGCGTTTGCCTTCATCTTCTCGCAGAGGAAAAGCTCAACATGATGATTTTCTTTGTGTGGTCCCTGGTCCTACTCACCGGGAAGAACCCTTCAATTTTGAATTCACCCAACATAATTTATGTGGCACAGGTTATAAATCTAACAACACGGCCTTTCCCCCCCAGTGGCCCTCAGGTCCTGTGTCGGGCGGCTGTAGGAGGAAGGGAGGGGAAGACTCCACTGACCACTGGGATCTCCTGTGCTGTCTGTTGTGTTGCCATGACTCATAATGTGTGTGCGTGGAGCGAGAGTCTGCCTCTGTTCCCGTCTGTGTTTGAGTACATGTGAGATGCGGAGGGTGAGCGAGCGAGAAGGAGAGAGAGAGAGCGTTTTAATGCAGTGCTTTCCCACCCTTCCACCCCTCCCTTCCCGCTCTCCCCTCCCCCCCCTCCCCCCTCCCATCCTCTCTGCTTTGCACTGTAGATGACTCAGACCCAGGCCAGTCGAGTGAGCCCTGGGGAGAGAGATTAGTGGCTCCCTGCAGGATATACGCAGGTAATCGCTGCGGCCCGGTCCTCAGCCCCCCCATGTCGTCTTCCAAGTCACATCACCCACTTTGCACTACTACTCTGCTGTAAACAAAAACACACACACACACACACACACACACACACACATGCACGTGTGTGTGTTTTTTTCCCCCGTCATGCACCTGACCCTGTTACAACTCACGCATGTCTGTGTTTTAGTAACAACTGACCAGAGTGTGTGTGTTTGTGCGTGTGTGTGTGTGTGCGTGTGTGCGTGTGTGTGTGTGGGGTGGGGGGGGGATATGCTTATGAGAATGCAGTCTCTTCTTTCCCCCCCCCTCTCTCCCCCCCCCCTTTTTTTTCGCTCCTCATGCTTGTCATCTGTTCCTCTGCAAGCTCAACAGATACAAGGGGAGGAGGAAAAATGATGTTGCTGTGGTGGTGGTTAAATTGCTGAAGCATGTGACTCGTTCTCTTCCTGACGTTGTGCCTCGGTTGTGTTGCAGATAAAGATGGACCCGACAAGAAGAAAGTGAAAAAGGAGGCTGGGGGCAAGAAGTCCCAGGCCAACCTTTTGTTTGGATATCCTCTGTCAGAGCGCAAACAGATGGCTCTCCTCATGCAGATGACTGCCAACAGTCCAGGTTTGTGTGCACGTCCTCTTTTACCACATCCTCAACATGACTCACGGTTTATCTCCTGCTAGATGAGTCATGCTCCTGAGCCTTTCAACAAGCGTATGCTCTCATATTTCAAGGTTGTTTTGAGAATCGGGCAGTATCCAATCGTTAAATGTGGCTGTGCAATTTGAAAGTTGTTTGTGTTATTATTATTATAGGTGCTGTTATAGTTCAGTTACAAAAAAAAAGAAATGCAGATTACTGTAGACTTCGGCTTAACACGAGGTAAAGACCCTCTGACAAGGCTAACCTAGTGCTGACGGGGACTAGCAGAGATGGAAAAGGAAGTGAACCAATTGGCATTGGCGCTGCTTTCAATCACCACAGACGATGTTTGCGAGTAAAGGAACAATAGTCGACGCAAAACTCGCAATGTTTCTGCTAGACTGGTTAAACAGCTGTTAGTTCCAACACTGGCAATGCAGCCAACTGGAAAATCTTTTACAGGTTCCCTGTAAAAACTGATAACTAAATCTGGCGCTTTGCCTGGTGCAGGGTTCCTCAACATGTGACATTTTGCTTTAGCCATCCCATAATTGGCTCCCTCTCTCTGCCTGTGCCCAGACTCTACGCCCAGTCACCCCTCTCAGACGACCCCTGTGCAGAAGAAAGTCCCCAGTAGCGCCTCATCCCGACAGAAGGACAAGGTCAACAAGAGGAACGAGCGAGGGGAGACGCCCCTTCACATGGCGGCCATCCGCGGAGATGCCAAGCTAGTGAAAGAGCTCATTAGCCTGGGAGCTGATGTCAACGTCAAAGACTTTGCAGGTGCGGTATCCCTGGAAGCGATCATCTCGCAGCTTTCATCCTGTCTCTGTGATGGCTGTTCATGAGATAAAGATGACCAACCGCTGCGGATTCGCAACTTAAATCGCCTTGATGAGATGACGAAAACAGACATCAGTGTGCACATCACGGCTTCTTTCTTCTCTCACCAGGTTGGACTCCGCTGCACGAAGCCTGTAATCTCGGTTATTACGATGTGGCCAAGGTCCTAATAGCAGCCGGTGCAGAGGTGAACACGCAGGGCCTGGATGACGACACGCCACTTCATGATGCTTCCAGCAGCGGCCACACGGATGTAAGAGTCTAATTTTGCAGATTTTTCCAGCCACGATAGTCCAGGACTTACAATAACATTTACACATAGCATCTACCAAGATCACTTCCCAGGTTTGGACACACCAGAAAGATTTTTGATGACAAAAAAATCATTTAGTCATTTTCGTGTTAATGTCTCGTTTGTTGTCCTTCTTCTGTTGGTCCTTTTTAAAAGGAACATATTTTCTCATTCCTCTGTGCAGATTGTAAAACTGCTTCTACGACACGGTGGAAATGCCTTCCAGGCCAACAAGCGTGGGGAGCGCCCAGTGGACGTGGCCGACTCCCAGGAGCTGGAGCAGCTATTAAAGGGAGAGGTTTCGCTCTCGGACCCAGATGACAGCTCTTCAGGTTTGAATGCCGCAGTCTTTGGCTGACCCTCCTGTTTGTAATCACATGTTAACTTCCCAACTGTTGGACTCTTCACCAGATGGAGTTCGAAATAAGTTTTTAATGTCAGCAGTGTATTAAGGGCTTTACTCGAGCCAAGGAAGCTGCATAACCTATATATCTTTGTGCACTATTCGTTATTTCATAATCTTTTAGATTTATGCATTGCTTTTCCACAAAGATAAAAGTAAACAGGTTAAACCTGTCATATGCAAATAAATTTGCCGCTTCTCCATAAAGCATTTCATTATGTACAACTGTGAGAAATAACCATTTGTATGAGAATCTAAAGTGCTCTCTCCTCTTCACAGAGTCTGAAGACCCGCCGTCGGTTAATCCATCAAGTGTGGATGACAACATGGAGGACTCGGATACCGAGAAGGACTCGGCCGCGAAGGCTTCATCGTCGGTGCCCGGGCTGGATGAGTACGAGTTCAAAGACGAGGAGGAGGAGGAGGATCTGAGCAAAGCCCTGAACGACAGACACATCCTGCGGAGGGAACTACGGCAGCGGGAGAAGGAGGACAGGGAGAGGAACCACGTGGCAGGCAAGCAGAGCAGCAAGGGGGACAGCTCCTCCAAGTCCAAGAAGCCGAAGACTCCCCGTGTCCAGTGCGGTTCAGACACCTCCAGCGACGAAATGGACAGCGTTTCCGAGAAAAGGAACTCGCCCACCTGCTCTCAGAGCTCAGAGAGCCTGAAGGTGGACACCAGATCCAAGAAGGACAATGCAGAGCAAAAGGACAAGGACAAGGGCAAAGTAAAGAGGAAGAGTAAGAGCCAGAATAAAAACAAGGAAAACCAGGAGGACGGTAAAGAGAACAGCAAAACTCTGGTCCTGTCTCTAGCCACCGTGTCCGAGAGCACGGACAAGGGAAGAGAGGAGGACTCCTTCAAGATGTCTTTCAGTCCGAAAGACGACTCGTCGGTCCACCTCTTCCACCTGTCGTCCATCAAGTCCCCTAAACTGAACCACAGCCTGACCGACAAACAGACGCCCCTCAAACAGGAGAACACGAAGACGTGCGTTTCCATCAGCGACGTCCCGTGTCCGGTGGACGGCGTCAAATACAATCACTGCACAGAGGCCGACTTCTGCACCGAGGGCTCCAGCACCAAGGGCTGCAAGCACAAGGAGAAGAGCAAACACCAGCAGAAGGACTCCAGCCTGGACGGCGACGACGGGGGACGCTGCAGCCCGTACAAAGATGGCAGCATGGGGAACAGCGTTGACGGCGCTGACGGCGCCTCGCGGAAGACGGACCTGGACGGCAAGGTGGTGAAGAAGCACAAACTCAAACACAAGGAGAAAGACAAACACCGGAGGGAGTACGAGGCGGAGCGGAGCCGCCACAGGCAGAAGGAGGCCAGGAAAGACAGCCACAGGAATTTGGAGTTTGACAGAGAGTTCTGGAAGGAAAACTTTTTCAAAAGCGATGAGACGGACGAGCCTCTGCCTATGAAGAAGGAAGGGGAAGACACAGGGAAGACCGCCGATCCCTCTCCCGTCAAAGAGGAGAGAAACGCAAAGGAGAAGCACACCGGCGGCAAAGAGAAGAGACCGAGAGAGGAGCGAGAGAAAGAGAAGGCGGTGAAAAAAGAGCGGAAGGAGTCTGCCGCTGGGAGAGAGGAGAAGGCGAAGGACTCCAAGCCGAGCGAGCGTGACGAGAGGCCGGAGTGCCACGGCTCGGGGCGGATTCCTGAGGAGACGCTGCAGAGCAGCAGCTTGAAAGAGGAGACGGAGGAGAAACCCATAAGTGGGATCACAGCTGATCAGGAACAGCTGGAGCCGTCCGACAAGGGCTCACGCGAAAAAACTGACAAGAGGCTCCCGGGGAAGGAGAGGGAATCGGAAAAGATGGAAAAAAGGCACCCGGAGAAGGAAAAAAAGGTGAAAACGGAGCACTCGGACAAATCTGAACCGCAGAATTCCCTGGATCGCTGGAAGGAGAAAGAAAGAGCCGGAGCGGTGGCTTCCCATTCGCCCGGCGATAAAAACTACAAAGAGAACGAAAGGCTGAGATCTTTATCCACTACAAAGAAGCACGAGGACGGCGGCAGGAAGAATAAAGATAAGCTGGACAAGCGCTCCGACAGGGACAAAGAGCACAGTGTCGGGGATCACAGGGAGAAGGATCGCAGCAGCTCGGATGCGAAAGCCAAACATCTGGAGAGGACGGCGGATCATAAATCGGATCGCTCCAAAGAAAAGGACAGCGAGCGGAAGAAGAGAGACAAAATGAAAGATGGAGCGCTCTCCTCCAGCTCCAATCTGAAGTCGCTCTTGGAAGAGAAGAAGAGCTACTTGTCCGAGAGCAAGTCCGTATCGGCCAAATCCAAGGAGGAGATTGCGCGAACGCCAGAGAAGGATCGAGACCGGAGAGACCGCGAGAGGGACTCGGAGAGACACAAGGACAAAGAGCGGCACAAAGAGCGGTCCCAGCAGGCCAAGAGCAACAAATCCAAAGCCAGCGACGCGGACAAGGCCAAAGCGAAGGCCTCGTCGGCCACGCGGGACGCCAGGCCCAAAGAGAAGAGGCTGGTCAACGACGACCTGATGCAGACCAGCTTCGAGCGCATGCTCAGCCTGAAGGACCAGGAGATCGAGCAGTGGCACCGGAAACACCTGGAGAAGATCAAGCAGAAAGAGCGGGAGAGGCTCAAACAGCGCCCGGCGGCCGACCCGGCCAAGGCCAAGCCCAAAGACAGAACCAAGAGCGAACACTGTCCCAGCAAAGAGCTCCTCCGCTCCAAGAGCTCCGAGGCCTCCGACGTCCACGGCCGAGAGAAGCCGCCGAAGGACGCCGCCGCCGCCCCCAGGACGGTGTCGCTGGACGGGAAGACTCTGCCCGCCATCGGCGCCAAGGTCATGTCGGCGGTGGAGAATGTTCTGACCCGGTCGCCCAGGCCGGAGAGCGAGCGCTGCGGCCTCATGTCCAGGTCCGTGTCGCTGGTGTCCGTGGCCAGCTCGGAGGACTCGTGTCAGGCGGCGACCCTGACGCCCCGGAACGCCGAGTACGACTCGGACATGAACCTGGAGGCCGACTCTCAGCCCGCTTTCCTCCAGTCCTCCCTCGTCATCCAGGCCACCAGGTCGCCATCTCTTCACGATAGAGAGAGCAACAGTCTTCCAGATGTGGCGCAGAGTAACCGGACGCCGCTGCCCGGCAGACATGAATCTCCCTACCTCAGGGCCATCCTGGACGAGGACGCCAACTCGTCCGTGGAAGGAAAAGCCGCGGAAAATCCGCCAAAGTCCAGTTTGCCGGCGGAGGAGCTGAGAGTAAAAGAGAACTCTGCAGCAACGGAGGAGAACAGTGGTCAACAGTACGTGAACTCTGTGGCTGATTCGCTCCCAGAGAGAGACGGGAGCACTCCTGGCTACCTAACGACACAGATGTCCAACAAAGATCCGCTGAGTAAAAACCAAATTCCACCGCCGAGCCTCACGCCGTGCGGCGGCTCTCAACCTGGGGCGACGGAGCAGAGAGCTCCTCCCACCTCTGAGACACCTGTGGTGAAGGACGCCCAGCGTCCAGCGGCAAATTTACAGACCGAATGTAGCAAAAAGGATCTCGACCCGGCGCCGTTGGCGGCGCCTGCCGCCCCTGTTTTCGCTGAAGCATCGGCGCCCACAAAAACCTTCCCGCAGAGGGAACCGCTCCCACCCTTCGGCGTGGAGACGGACACCCCCGCCACTCCGGGCCCTGACCACAAAAACAAACCTCCTGAGAGCGCCGATGTACCAGAACCAGAGAGCATGGAAACTGACCCTGAACGCTTCCAACCGGAAGCCATGGAAATCCCTCTCCCGTCCACCAGCTCTCACGCCGGGGAGTCCCTCACTGAGTCCAAATGTCCCCATGAGGAGATGGATGTAAATAACCACGACTGTAGGAAATCCAAACCTGCCAGTGATGCTGCCGCATGTCTAGATGTTCAGACGGAGAAGCGAGACGGCGCACCCTGCGCCAGCCCCGACCACAAAGCCGAGGAGACAACGGACGTCGCGCCGCAGGACGTCTCCGGTCCGGCCGAGGCGTCGCCGGCCGAGAGCAGCGAGGGAGCGGAGGGCTCTTCCGACTCCAAAGACTTCTCCTCGGAGCTGATGGACGTGAGCCCCGCCGACGACAAGCCCGAGCCCTTCTCCACGGAGGAGGAGTCGAGTCAGAGCACCGCCCAGGCCACCGACAGCAGCAGCACCTCGGGGAGCTCCTCCCCGCAGTCCGCAGACCGGGCGAGCGACTCCTCGGGCGCCAACGTCAAGGCTCGCTCGTCGGACGAGGACGCCGACGTCCACGTGCCACACCCACGCAAGAGGAAGATGCCCAAGGTGTCCCAGTGCTCCCAGTCGTGCTCCTCCTCCTCCTCTTCCTCCTCCTCCTCCTCCTCCTCCAGCAGCGGCGGGGGAGCGGACAGGGAGCGTGCCGGTCAGCAGTCGCTGGCCGACATCGTGGACTCTGTGAAGCTGGAGGAGATCCAGCCCTACCAGACGGAGAGGGCCAACCCGTACTACGAGTTCCTGCACATCAGGAAGAAGATCGAGGAGAAGCGCAAGGTGCTGTGCAGCGTCACCCCCCAGCCGCCGCAGTATTACGACGAATATGTGACCTTCAACGGATCCTACCTCTTAGACGGGAACCCGCTCAGCAAGCTCTGCATACCGACGGTGATCTTGCACCACATCCTCTGTATTTTTTTAAATTTTATTTTTTTAAGTCACTCTGTGCCATAATTGGGGTCATCTCGTACAAGGAAGTTTACCTAGTGTCGGGTTCCAATTTATTCGGGAAGTAAACTAAACTAGCCTTGCAGTGACTCATCATGTTGGCGTAGGACTGCGGTGCAGGATGTTGTCTGACCCGTTGTGCGTCTCCATTGTGCAGATAACTCCGCCTCCGTCACTACCCGAGCAGCTGAAGGAGATGTTCAAACAACAAGAGGTCCTGCGCATGAAACTCAGACTGCAACACAGCATCGAAAGGGTACGCCCAGTAGTAGTCACAGGAGTGAAGGTCCTCCCTATAGATGTGTAGTAATAGTATTAGTATATACAGTATATACTACTGTAATAGTATTTGCACACACTGATTAGATTCATGATATTGGCTTTGTGTTCTTCTTTTAGGAAAAGCTGATTGTGTCCAATGAGCAGGAAGTGTTGCGAGTCCATTACCGGGCGGCGAGAACGCTGGCCAATCAGACGCTGCCTTTCAGCGCCTGCACCGTTCTCCTGGATGCTGAAGTGTACAACATGCCCCAGGACGTGCAGGTATACGACGCCAGATATAGCACTTCTATTGTTGTACCTGTGTTCACTTTTGCGTGTTATCAGATCATCACTTCATTGTATAGAATGTTTCTGTACTGGATCCACAGAGCGACGACGGCAAGACTTCCGTCAGAGATCGATTCAACGCACGGCAGTTCATGTCCTGGTTACAGGACGTCGACGACAAGTTTGATAAACTGAAGGTGAGTCGAGTTTGTCCAGTGTGTAGGAATTAGTGGCACCTAGTGGTGGAGTAAGATCCACACCAACCTCCCTCGCCCTGGCTTGCAGAGTGCGTCAGGGGGAAGCTACGGTGGCCATCAAGTGACAAAAAAAAAAAAAAAGTCAGTCAGTATTTACTTTCCTGGGCCACTGTACGAACATGGCTGACTTTTTCAAAGGGAATGGAAAATACTGATGAAAACAAATGTATACGTATTCTATTTCACTTCTGCTTCCCCCTCCGATCACTGTAACCTATAGATACTGTAATATCAGTGATGGCCTACCCCACTTAATAACTTTGAGATGAGAGAAAGTGGGATTGTTTTATAGGTCAAAAGGTCAATTTAACTTTAAGCGAAAGGCAAGGTCTTTGGGTTTTACCAGCAGGTCTCTGGTAGAAAGTCTCTTCCTTCCTCAGATGCCTTTGCACATTATTGTTTTTGGTCTCTTCTCTTGACCAATTCTCTCCTGGAAACGCACATTCTTGATCTAAGTGAGAACATCTGGTTGGATGAAATAATGTTTTTTTTTCCCCCTCCTTCCACAGACGTGTCTCCTGATGAGGCAACAGCATGAGGCGGCGGCCCTGAACGCCGTGCAGCGTCTGGAGTGGCAGCTCAAGCTGCAGGAGCTGGACCCGGCCACGTACAAGTCCACCAGCATCTTCGAGATCCCGGAGTTCTACATCCCACTGGTGGAGGTCAACGACGACTTTGACCTCACCCCGATATGAAGTGTACAGCAGGCGTACTTTGCCAAAGCGGCGGCCACATCGCAGACACGAGCGGCGGCGGCAGCAGCAGCAGCAGCCCGCGCATTCCAGGACCAGGAAAATGTGAAGCACTTAGAATGTGGCGGCTGCAACACCCGAGAGCACTTACAGAGAATAGAGACCATTTTACTTACGGAGCTCTTAATAGTCCTAACCGGCACGCCCACCACGAGGATGGGGGGGCGGGGGCCAGGAGGAAAGATAGGGGGTCCAGGCCACAGATGAAGCCCAGGGAGCAAAGACCAAACGCTGGGCCAGGAGCTGCAGCGAGGAGCCCAGGTGTGGAGGAAATCACTCCCCATCACCACGCAGGGCGACATTTGTTTGCAAAGTGAGTGTTCATACATTGTGTACAGATTGTGCTCTTAATTTTTTTAACTTATTTTATACATAAAAAAAAAAACAATGTGCATTTGTAAATAGCCATGTAATTATTGTTTTAAACTTGTAAAAACAAAAAATAATAGATATTTTGATTGTAAACCTGTTCTGTCTCACGTTTTAATGGACCAAAGTTGGTTTTTATATTGAGTGTCCTCTCTGTCTGTGATGTTCTCGTTGTTGTTGGCTTAAAAAAACCTTAAGCATGTGTTGGCTTTTGTTGTGTTTTTTTTTTGTTTTGTTTTTACTGTTTCTTCTTCCTTCCTCCTCTGGAGTTCCACGCCACAGCTGGTGTTCTTTGACTTTGGCAATTAAATGCTGTGCATGCGTTGCGTTGTTTGTATCTTTTTTCCCCTGAAGAGCTGTACTGTGGACTAAATTGTGAGGTTTACTGAAGTGTTTTTTTTTTTGGCGCCATTGTGTTATGTCCTCTTTGCGGCCTCACTCCTCATGTTGTCGTCCATCGTGTCTCGCGCACATTAAAGTCTGTTGTGGCTTCCAATGAGAAAAAAAACAACATACTTTTACAGTTTCAATGTGAGATCACAACAAATCCTATTTTTTCAACATAATGCCTTTGGACGATAGTTCTAAAAAAATGTCTATTTTAATATTTACTTGTTACATGACTTGTACATATTTGTAATATATAATTGAATAAATTTTATTTGTTGTGAAATTAATACTGTCTTTTGGTGAAATTGATTTTAATGGTGCATGGCATTATAGCTGAAATTAGGTTGACAGGTAGTATTGTTTATGAATGTCACTCTTTTAGTCAATTATCCCAAAATAAATATATATATTATATTATATTCATATTAATGATTTACCAAATGCTTCAGTTTTTGTTTAAATTAAGTACTTTTTGGTTTTGGAACAGCAGCTTATTTATTCCTTTCACATAAGTTTCTGATGCGTTTTCTTTCGGATAATAGTAATTGTCCAAACCTACTACAAATGATAAAAATGTGTTGTGGCTTTGCTTGTAGCACTGAGAAGATTTAATTGACATTTTAACTGTTTAAAAATAAAGACTAGACTGGAAATAATATTGTTGCAGCTGGACACGAGATCGTAAATTATTTAGTTCGGATTTTTAAGAAGATTAGTAATACTATTGGCGGCCAGCAGATGTCGCCGTACACAACAGTGAGAGTTTATCTTTATCTTAAATAAAGTTGTTCAATCCTTCTGGCAATATGGCAAAAAAAACTTGTAGAACCAATTATTTAAATTGCTTTAAATGTATCGGTGAAAAGTAAAATGATTTATATACACGTGTGGGGTATTTTATAGTTAATACTAATGGTCCCTCAAATGTACTGAATTTAGTTACCCTTTAGAGCAACATTGCACCTGTGGCACATGTTCAAAGATTATAAAATATATGAAGAAATTAAGAAAATCAAGAGGTGCTGCTCAATTCATTTAGTAAAGGAAAATCAAGTTAAAATTAAAATAATTTAAAAATAAACATTTGCACTGGTTTGTGTTCTTTTTTCCTTGATTAGAGTTGAAACGCAGCCGCCGGGATGGAGGGTGTGTCCGCTGCTGTGGTAGAGTTTGACCTTCCTCCCTCCACAGGCTGGAAGTGAGGCCTGTTGTGTGTTTGTGTTGCCGTTGTAGTAGTTTTTGTTGAGCTCCGGTGAAACACCTTTGGTGTGAAATGACCCATTGGAGCAGGTTTGTGGCCGCAGGGACGCTTCTCCGCGGGGAGTCCGCGCGGCTTCACAGCTTCCGAATCGGCCTTTCTCACCTAATGAGCGTCCCGATGAGGCTGCAGACAAAGGGCTGAGGGCCAGCGTGGGGTGGAGGGGACGCCGGGACACACACTTCCCACATGGTTTTGCGGCTGGAGGCTGGGATCTTGGCTGCGGGAGAGCAAACGGAGAGTTTTACGCACGGGGCTTTTACGCACGGAGCTCCACGCGCTCGCGAAGGCGGATCTTCGTCTGCGAGATTCTTTCCACGTGTGTCGATTCTGTCCGCCCTTGATACCGAGCCCTCTCCGCCGGTGTGTGTGACCGGAGGCCCGGTGTTTCCGTCCTGCGGACCCTGGACAGAAAATGGAGTGTGTGCCTTTAAGGCGCCCGACTGCCTGTCGCTTTGTGCTGCGGAGACACTGACGCCCTGTGGACACAGTGGACACTCGAGCGGCGGCGGCGCACCATCCTGGAGAAGTTCAAAGAGAAATCTGTCCCCCGAAGAAAAGACAAGTCGTGAACTTGTTATCAGCCTCGTGGTAAGTTCTTCAACTCTGTAAAGTTTCATTCTCGTCGCCGTGTGGCTCGTTTGTTGTTTTCTTGCGCTCGATCGCTAGTGTGTGGCAGCGATCGAGAGCAGTAAACGGATTTTGGGGTTTTAGTGAGCTGGAGAGAAAAAAAGAAAGAAGGTGAAGGACTTTCATGAGTGAAGGAACTAATGTTGCTCACATGTCGTCTCAGCCTCGTGTGGAACGGAACTACTGTATGTGCAGCGAGGTGGAAAAGAACAAATCCGACTCTGATTTAAAGTTTGGAACTAAAGGTGAAGGGAGCTGATGTTGCCAGATGTGTGTGTGTGTGTGTGTGTGTGTGTGTGTTGCTGGCCTTGCTTGAAATATGACTCAGGCCTTTTTTTGTAGTCTGACGTTTACATGTTATGACAAAGCTGCCTTTTTAATCACTTTTGCTGCACATTTCCATCCCACATCCCTCGTGTACCTGGGGTGTGTGAATGTGTGCTTGTGTGTGTTGTCTCAGATATCACGCTTCCTGCACACATTATCACTCCTGTGCTGTGGAGCATGTAGGTGAAGGGTAAGAAGGCAAGAAAGAAAGAAAAAAAACTTAATCGAATATGGATTCCAAATCTGAAATATTTAAATGAGATGCAGTTGAAAGCAGATTATATTTTGTTTCGAAAGCTCAAACCTTCGTATCTTCGTATCACTCCCATTTATTTTTTTTATTGCTCTCAACGTCCTGTGTTTATTTCCTCCCGTTTGTAACCTGCAGCCACTCACGTTTCCTCCAGTGGGGAGGTTGTGTTGGTCTGTGTCCCCTGACCCTGACCCCTGTGCTGTTGTGTTGTTGCGTAGGTGTTTCCAGTGTCGTGCTGGTGAGCCGTCAGGATGAGGCCAGGTCAGCTGATCCTCCCCACCGCGGCCACGGCTGCTCTCCTCTTCCTCCTCTCGGGACTCTCCCTGAGTTCGGGATGCAACAAAGCTCTGTGCGCCAGTGACGTCAGCAAGTGTCTCATACAGGTGAGGGGAAAATTTACAAAAGTGCACCACAGAATATCTCGGCTACTGAAGCGTGGCTGCACAGATTGAGTGACAATGAACCCCAAAACAAAGAACAACAATCCCCTTCCCTCCAGATTTCAATTTTCAGACCTTGATTTAAACCTTGTCATCCTTTCCTCCGTATCACACGTGGCTCAGGCGTCTCTCTGCGTCGTCCCTGACGAGTGTAGAATAAAAACAGGACATCTCTCCATGAACACATCCTGCGGTGTTCCAGCTGTTTTGTGTAAACACAGACTGTTATTTCTCCTGACAAGACCGCCGATGAAATGTTGTTTACGGCTGAAGCCGAGGGAAGAACAGAAGCAGAGCAGTAGATTTTTCTTTTTTTTTTTTCTTTTTTCTTTTTAAATGGGCATGAAGCGTCTCAAGGCCGCCTGAAAACACACAAAAGTCTCAGCTGCTCTTGTTTCGTGAAGCACGTGTGTCTCTGTTTTGTACAAATTCTTCACAATATTCGTGCAGTTAGCCCAAGTCCAAATCTGCCCGTGCTCGGAACGAGAGAGAGATGTTTGGAGCCGAGAACAAAGATGGAATCTGTGGTGAAGAATGCAGATGCATTCCTCCGGCAAGCCGAGCAAAGATGGGAACAAAGTTTAATTTTTTTTTTCGGGGGCCGGAGGAGGAGCAGGGATGTGGATTTATCCGAATTCATACTCACCTGCTCTGTTCTCCGCCTGATGCCGGTGTAGTAGCAGAGGATTGTGGTAGAAATGAGTCATTGAGGCTTCTGATTTATTCTCACCTCAACCTTTCAAAACCCTTTATTTTCTTTTTTGACTTGCTATCCTCACTTCCTCCGTGTGACACAATTTTCCCCAGCGGGAAACGGGATGAGGGTTGGACCCCACCCCCCCGTGGTTAAAACACAAATTATTTAAAGGAAAAAGATGAAGGAAGGTGTTGGCCTGTTTTTCCACCACCTGTCAACTTACATTTGAGCTGCGTGCGTGTGTGTGTGTGTGGGTTTAGTGGTCCCGCCTCCGCCATTAGGATCTTTAAAGTACTGTGTTTAACCTTCGAGGCCATTTCACCTGTTTGACCTCTGGTTTGTTGCCGAGGAGCTTTTTAACTCGGCCGTCAATGTCTCGTCAATGTCGGCACAGGAAGCTAAAACCATCGGTGGATGGACAGAATAATGAATCTGCAGCGTTTCTCAACGCAAACATGGGGGATGGCTGCTTTTATTTACATAATATTTAGTCATGCTTACGTCATATGTAGTCATGGACAAATCCATTGCCCAGAATGTGCACATGTGGTGCGCTCTGTGTGACAGGTACGACGCAGACTGAGGCGTGTGCGTGCGTGCGTGCGTGAGTGTAAGTTAGATCCAACATGGTGGAACAGGCGCTGGCGTGGTGCATATCGTCGGGCTCCTGATTGTGGGCGTGCTTTCTGCAAGCCACACACTGAGGCGGAGTGGAGAGGAATAGCGGATAAGACTTTCAGTCCTTATGAGGACAGTGCAGCTGGATGTGTGTGTACACGCGTTCATTAGTTCAGATGTTTTAATCCTGTAAGAGATGTGCAATTCATTCAGTTGCCAAAAGAAACTACCGGCATGAAGGGAACCTTTAACATCGTTACCGTGACCTTTGCGGAGCTGGACGTCTCCTCCAGGGAAAATCACCTGGCAGCAGCGACCCATAATGCAGCTGGATTTGCTCACGGCCTTGTTGTTCAGAGATGACGAGCCAAAGATTTGAGGCGCAACTGATGATTTGATTTTATTTATCTTTATTCACATCTTTTATAGGGGTCAATTCAATTTGACACAGCGCCACATACATGTTCAGTGCCCGTAGGCAGGAAGAAAAAAATAGAAAATACGACTACATAACAGATTTGTTCTGCAGATTGAAAGATCTGAACCTAAAGATGATGAAAAGTTAAGCTCAAGTCTACCAACAAAAAGCAACAAAAAAAAAGTCTGGGTTTTCATGGCCGTTTCACAGAGTGAATTTTCACAATGGATTCTCTCGTCACCATAGCAACCCATCACACTCTCTATTGTCTGCCCGTTTTATTTTGGCCCAAATTCTGCTACCAAATGACCAACATCTGCTCCTCCTGGCTCCAATTTCTGAAAAAAAAAGAGAGAGAGAGAAATTCAAACATCCTGCTACGAGCCGAACATCTGCGGCCCGGCCCCGCTCCTCTCTCTCTGCTCCGCTTCCAGGTGGCTTGTTTCTCCTGATGAGTCATTGCTCGGGACAAGCGGCCCTGTAGCTCCCGCGACCCCGTCGACACCAAGTCGCTAGCTGTCAGAGGCGAGAGCGATGGTACGTGTGCCGTGAAGGAGAAACCCTTTCCGCCTCCAGTTAGTGGGATCTGCTGGCCGAGGTTGGGCTCTTACGCTCTGCTGCCATCTCAGGTCATTTGTCTGAATTCCCCCCCCCCCCCCCCCCCCGGGGTGTTTCCCCCCCCCCCCCCCCCCCCGAGGGTGGGAGAACATAGGAGGAGGAGGAGGAGGAGGTCAGGAGGAGGTGTGTGTGTGTGTGTGTCTCTCTCTCTCTCTCTGTAGGGAGGCTGCTGCAGGGAAATACAGTAGGGAGAGGTGTGCAGAGATTTTTTTTTTATTTTGGGACAGATCTATCTGGACTGGGCTGTGTGTGTCAGGGTGTGGCAGTGGATTTTTCTCTTTTTAGTGGACACACACGGACACACGCACGCCGCACACAGACACAGACACACAGAGGCCGACAACTACCCGACAAATAAGTGCTGGCTCACACACACACTCTCTCTCTCTCTCTCTCTCTCTCTCTACCTCTCTCTACCTCTCGGTGTGTAGTGGGGATTTGAGTAATTACAGCCGATTCCCCTTTGTAGCAGGAGAGGCCTAATAAGAGCTGTCCAAGTGTTCCAGATGACCCTCGTCCATCTCGGGGAGGAAAGTGTTTGTCAGGCTGCCACTGAAGATCGTCGCAGTCATTTTACTTGAAAGGTGGTCTGTTATCTCCAATGAGACGTCCACCGCGTCGAGAGACACTTTTTTTTTTCTCCACCCAAAGGTCAACAGGCCAAACACTTTTTGCTGCAAACAGTCCCATATGTTGAACACTTTGGATCTGTTTATTCTCGTTGGCCGAGAAATGGCTAAAACACATATCGACTTTTTTTTCGGTTCTTGCATAACCACAAATGGTTGTGCAAAAGATCACGTTTGATGGTGTAGAACTCGCATTAGTGGCCATTTTTAGGCATTGGACAGAAGCTAAAATGAGGACCATGGTGTCTATTCTCGAACAGATGAATAGTTTAGTGTCGGTTCTGTGTTGTTCCATGACATGTTTTTATATCGTTTATATATATATATATATATATATAAACGATATATATATATATAATTCCACCCCTGAGAGTCATAATTACTCCTGGGATCAGATGTTGATCAGAGGTTTGGGGATGGAGAGGCCGGTGATTAAGTTGAGCTGTGTGTGGTTTTGCAATCCCTCACTGGTGAGTCACCGGAGAGTCTTTTATCATCGCGGTGACTGTTTATGTGTCGGAGAGGACTTCTGCGAAGATATAAAAAGACGAGTGGGGGTAGAGGAATAAAAAAAAAAAAAGAAAAGAAAAGAAAGTAAAAGGGAAAAGAAAGGAGAGCGTATAAAAGGAAGGAGGGAGGGGGGAAAAAAGGACGGGAGGAGGGGGAAAGCGTGTTGCATATTGAGGGGGGAGAAGCCATGTTCTGTTCTCCAGGTGTTTTCTTTTCCCTCCCTCCTCCTGTTTCTCCCCCTTCCGCCTCCCCCCCAACGCAGTGACCTTGACTGGGAGGAATGTGCTCCCTGTACGGAGGGAGGAGGAGGTGGAACAGTCTCACCCACTTTTCAATCCCACCTCCACTTCTCAATTTTGTTTCATTCCCCGTGCGTTTGTGACTCTGGAGAGGAGGCGCGCGTGTGTGTCCGCACTGCAGAATAGAGGTTTGTGCTGTTGGAAGTTTGCAAATATTTCGGGGTCCGTCTGTAAAAAGCAGCTGCCTTTCTCCTTTTTTTTTTTTTTTTTTTTTTAGAATATACAGGGAGTGTATAAAGCGAAGTGAACCAGATTTATAATCTTGTAAGTCCACTAAAAACTCCTTCCTCTTCAAACAACCTAAAGTGGTTCTGTAGTGTTGGGGTGAAACAAATGAATGATTGATTCATGCCACTTGAGGAATTTGATTACTTGACATTTGTATTTAATGGACTTTAGCAGTTGGCTGCAGGGAAAAAAAACCCCCCCACAAATAAAATACGTTAAAATGTACAATATTCATACGCCGTAGCTTTTCATGCAACACACTTAGTCAAACCTGGGAGACTTTCTACCTTGCAGGTAATGTAGATTGGTCCTGGACCTGCAGTGTAATTTGTTTATACACATTAGATCTGTGCCGCTGGTGCAGTGTCAAGAAAATAATTTGGCAGTTTAAAGTTGACATGTTGGAACCTGCGGTGAATAGAGGAGCAGTAGAGGTCTGCTCTATTTCTTTTATCACCATTTGCTATCACAGGCTGTCTTGTGTGTAATAGTTACTGTCTGTGTGTGTGTGTGTGTTCTCTTTGTGTTGATGATTTAATGATGAACTGTTTGTACACTTTTTGTCTGCACGTTGTTCTTCTGCCCACTGTGTAATCTTTGATGCCCTCATTCTTTTGAGTAGTGGTGAGGATTTTGTTTTGTTTTTGTGTCGTTATTTGTGTGTCACAAATGTTGTTTGTGTTGCCCTGCAGGAGCTGTGCCAGTGTCGCCCCACGGACGGGAACTGCTCCTGCTGTAAAGAGTGCATGCTGTGTCTGGGGAACCTTTGGGAAGAGTGCTGCGACTGCGTGGGTGAGTTTGCGCTCCTGTGACACAAATCTTCTCTGTCTCCCCTTTCTTTTCTTTTTTTTTTTTGTGCTTTTCTAATCTCTCTAATCAAAAGACGCAGTCAACCCATGAAATCTCTCATCCAGAGCTTGTAAAACGCTGGTTAAACACTCCCAGGCCATGGGAAAACCAGAGGCTGGCGATCAGCCGCGGCCAAGAGCGGAGATTCTTTGTGGGAGTTAGTGAGAGGAAGGTTTTTTTAAGGTGAGGAAGAGCCGATGATGGATTTAAATGCTTCAGAAATATAATAATAATAAAAAAAAAAGACTTTTAAAAGTTAAATGGGACAAAGATAAAACCTGTAAATCAGATTGTGTTCTGGCACCATATGACTGATTTAACCGGCCACCTGGTATTTGGTGAAAAAAGCTATTTGATAAATCAAATGGTAACAGTCTAACCTGATCTTTGATCAAATAAATAAATGGGTTATTAATAGTCACGGCATAGGCATGTTTTTTTTCAGAATTTGCTATTTGAGATCACTTGGTATCCACATTCAGTTTCAAGGTGTTTTTTTCCATTCAGTTGCAATGTAAAGTCCTTTTGGGGATTTATTTTTTTCAACCTGCCCTCGTGTTTGGATGTAGGGGGAAAAAAAACGAATCAAAGGATTTATGCATGGCTGAAGTTAACAGGTTAATGAATGAATGGAGACTCTGGTTTCTGTCCATACACGGGACACTTTGGTTCGGTTGATGCGTCACTCCACAGCCGAACGCACTCTGCCTGTGAGAAAACCAGATTGCGGCTTTAATTGCACTTTAACGCTCGAGCTGTTTGAAGGACGAATCGGTTTGTTCAGATACCGGCTGAGTGTGAGGTGAATGAAGCCAGATCCCAAACGTGTCTGTGAGGAGCGACAGTGCGGAGGACAGAGGCAGCATGGGAAATGAAAGTTGTCTGTACGTCCCTACGCAAAAGTAACACCAGCCCACATATGGACGGGAAGTGTGGAGCTTCTCCGCAGGATCAAAGGTTGGAGGTGCCGGGGGGTGGTGGGGGTCGACTCGCTGAAGTGACCTTTGACCCCGCGGTGGAGTGGGGGATGTAAATCCTCAGTTCGTGAAGCGTTGAAAACGTGACGGAGGCTCGTTCTCATGAACAAGATACCTCACAGGCGGCTCGGGGGGGAATTTGTTGACATTTTGCACAAAGATTAAAGTATTTGAATTTTGGCTGGTCAAAGGTCAAGGTCACCGTGACAACATTTATTTTTGACCATCACTCAGTCTTGACACGGTGCACCTCATTTTGTTTCTCTGCTGTCATTTGCATCTCACTGTGTGAGTGTATTTATATCGCAGTACACAAACTGTATCGTTTTGTGTTTCTTTCTTCCTTACGATGTTTAGCTTTTTTTGCTTTAAAGCTTTTTCGTGTGTGGTTATTTCAACTTTTTTTATTGTCTTCGACAACGACTTATTAGCTTAAAGAGTTGGAAAAACACGGTGTCGTGTCATTTAGTGTGGTGGCTTTTAATTGCGTGTTTCTCGCATGTCATTTGCTGCTTTATTTAACGTTTTTTCACATTTGGTCGTTGAGTGCCTCTCTGGTGGCTTTGCGTCGAGTTGTCCTTTTACCTGAGGTCATCTTGCGACTCATTGTCTCTGGTTCCCTGTAAATCTGTTGTGTACTCAGCATCCAAACACCCATCACCTTGGGACTCTGACAAGGCCTCTCCTCTGCCCCTGCACACCAGCAGCCTCGCAGATCAGCTTTGACGGACAGATATCGTTGTATGTGCTGACAAGCAGGCTTTACTAAAGCTTTTTCATGTGGAACACAAATACAAGCATCTGACAGTGAGCGCCGAACTCGCTGCTTCTGCTCTGCAGATGTTATGGCAGCGGAGTTCTCCTGCCGGACAGGCTCTCTACTAATACTCCCCGTAGCCTGGAGAGTGGAAGTATATATTTCTGTTCACTAACCCTACCACCACTTTAAGTAAGTTCCCACTCTAAACATGTTGTCTTTGCCAAACACGGGCCACTTTGAAGTGTGTATGAGCGAGGGGTTGGAGCCGTCCAGCAGAGGAGTGGTGAGGAGAGGACGGTTTGTCTTTTAGTGGAAGGAGGAGGCAGGACCCATGTGTACACTTTTTTATCTAAAACAGCTGCTCTGGCTCTGCTTATAGACTCGGTCTGTAATCCAATCTCTGTTAAACTCCGTTCCTATTCAATGATTTACCCATTAGCTATAATTCACTTGGACTCATTTAAAGGGTTAGGAAGATCATATCTGAGGATGTGGGGACTTTGTCAAGTCATTACTACTGTATATGGAAATTAAATGACGTGTTAAAAAGACTCCAATGGAGTCAAGGAACCCTTGAGGGTGCTGTGGTTCTTTAAAAAATGCCCCCTTGAGGCCTGATCACGTTTGGAACTATTTGATTGTTAAACATGCGCACGGTGAGTCAAAATATTATGTGGGGGATTCAAAAAACTCTGCCTCGCCAATGTGCTCAAAGGGTCAATCTCCCTAAATTACAGAGGCAGGGCTGCAAATAACTTAATGTCCATGAAATACTGTTTATTTGTGCGTTTGGGGGCTCACCAAGGACACACATATTACACGGGCTGTGGTTTTAAAATCAGATTCTCATATGTTTCAGATTAAATGTCTTTAATAGTTTTTGGGCAAAATTGGTTTAAAATTAAATAACATTTAGAAGATATATATATATATATATATATAACTCGCAGTGTAGAGACTTTCTCCAGGGAGGCAATATTTATTAATGCTGTATATATATCTCCTGTGTATTTCCACATACTGGTTGCAGACTTAACCTGAATGCTATTTGGTTTCTAGTGCTTGGAATTGTTGTAACTATGTAACCCATAAATTGCATTTTTAAAGTCGAGGTATAGGTGAACTGACTCTCTGCTGTCTCTGCTGTCCATGTCTTTTCGTCAGGAATGTGTAACCCCAAGAACTACAGCGACTCTCCGGCCACATCGAAGAGCACCGTGGAGGAGCTCCACCGCCCCATCCCCTCGCTGTTCCGGGCCCTGACGGAGGGCGACGCGCCGATCAACATGATGGTCGTCTCCTTCCCCGTCGCCGAGGAGCTCTCCCATCACGAGAACTTGGTTTCCTTCCTGGAGTCGTTGGACACTACGCCCCAGAACGTGTCGGTGCCCGGCAACAGCATCCACGCCAGCTATGACACTCAAGGTAACGTATTCAGACATATTTTAGCTCAAAAAGACATTATGAATATTATGGTTTACTCTTCTTTTCTATTAAACCATTTATTTAGATTCACTCTATGTATGAATCTGGTGTCTTCGTTTATCAGTGTAAAAAAAGAAGGTAAATCCTTTAAATCAGAATAAAGGAAAGAAGTTTATGAAAGACTTGCACACGTGTTGCTCCACATGCTTTTCTCACATTACATTTTTAATCAATCATTTTATCTGGCCTTGTCGGGTCCAGTCACATTTTTCATTTGCATCTACTCTCCGCATTGCGCATAAAATCTGGGCCGACTCAGAGCTGAAGTATACTACAAAGTCTTGAACTGTTCGGGCCGGATCAGATGTTCATTATATTCAGAGCAGAGGTTCTGCCAGGAGAGGGACATTATAACTGGGTTGAGAAAGTGTTGTTCTGATGCCATTTTCTATTTTCGTTTGCGGCTATTTTGGCTCTCTCCCTCCAAACCCTTGCTATTTGCTTTTAAAACTGGCTCATAATGGGAGCATTCCAGTCGAGCTGAGCAGTTAACTCGTTAAACCCATCCAAAACATATGGTCATATTTATCTGCAGCAAATTCATTTCACCCCCCTCAAGTAAAAGTAGGAGCCTCGAGGGGTTAAAGGTAATTGCTTGTGCTTGGTGCTTGTTTTTGTAAACCACATTTACTTGCTTTACGACTCACGTCTGTCTTTTTTTTTTTCATATATTCCAGAGAACATGTGCACCGTGGTCTACTTTGACGACTGCGTGTCCATCCGTCAGTGTAAACTTTACTGCGAGTCGATGGGAGGATCCAAGTACCGCTGGTTTCACAACGCCTGCTGTCAGTGCATCGGACCTGAGTGTGTGGACTACGGCAGCAAGGTGGTGAAGTGCATGAACTGCATGTTCTGAAGCGCGGGCACATGTTGGTACCGAGTGCCCGGGCCACGCCAGAGGACTGAGGGCAGAGGAAACTATTATTTGTCGGCATTCCTTGGTTATCTTGTAAAATATCCCCCCCCTCACCCCACTTCCCATCCCCCTGCAAATTGTTTTTTATTCTGCTGTTATATTTCACTGTATATTTTTAGATATGTTTTCAATAGTCTGTTTTTTTTTTGTTTTTGTTTTTATTACAAGAGGTGTATATGAATAATGTATTTTTACAATCATTGTCTGCTAAATCCCAGTCTCGTGCCAAATAAAGAAACGTTTGGTGAAATGGACTGCTTTATCTAAAGAGGAATGGAATCTAGTATATTTTTTGTTGAAAGAAAGGTAAGTAAATACAAATGCACAGCACCAGTAGAATAGTAATTGTTTGTCTTCTGCGCTGCCTGTCTCCCGCTCTAATCTTAGCTTAGTGTTGCCTGGCTCAGGAAACGCATCATTTCCTGGGGAAACAAAGCTGTTATTATACCATTCTGGTCCACAGGTGTTCCAGTGCTCACTGACCGTCTCATGCAAGCGAAGGAGAAAAGGGAACATTGAGCGGTGCCAATCTTTCACCGCCACACACACATACTCTTTGTTATGCCAGTGCATTTTCAGAAAGGCAGCAGGGTGCCCGATCCCCGATTCTGTCCCCAATTGGCATTCAGCAGCAGTTTGCACAGGCGCACAATGAGGGCTTGTTTGTCTTTTTTTTTCTTCTCTTTTATAATGTTTAATAATGGCCTTATTTTGCCACTGCAGCTGTGGATTTGGAGCTGTGCCAGCAGAGATCAGAGGGGCCAGTGTATTCAGATCCTTTTAACAAAGTGAAAAGAAAGTAAACATCCAGCACGAAATAAAGTGCAGAGACAAATGTACTTCAAATATCAACATGACACTATTTGTTTTCCTGTGGCTAATCCCACCTGACAAAATGAGTTTGTTGATGCTGGTGGATCTGTGTTTCAGGCAGGAGATCACTGTTGTAAGTGCTCAATTTGGAAATAGTTATAACTACTGTATACACATACAGTAGTTACATACACATAGTCTCCAAATAATCACCAGATAAAGGCACCTGAGATGATTAATAAGGGAGAGGAGAACAAGTTTTTCTTGTCTGAAGATTTGTGTTACACTTTAGATGAAATACTTTCTTTTTTTTTATCTCATAAAATATTATCTTCAAAAATATTACATATTATACAAAAAGTATTACAAATACATAATAGTTGTACTGAACGTCTGTACTCGTCATATTTCAGGATGATAACAGGAAAGTACACAAATTGTTTATTTATTGTTCATTTTAGATGTTAATTGTCTATTTAAATGACATTGAAAATTCCTCTTGTTCACGTGCTCCTATAACAACCACTTCGTTGCCTAGATTAAAACGCAACTTCAGTTTTCAAAATATTTTAATGTCAATTCCAAAAAATTTACATTTCAACTACATTACCCAGCGTGCGGCATTGCCTCCGCGCAGGCGCACAAGGCTTTATTTGGTAGCCAGAAGGCGGAAGCAGCGGTGTGAAAGTGGCCGAACGGGACAGTTCCAGGTAAAGTTTCTTGTCTGGTGCCCTTTGCGGGTTCACACTCAGCTCAGCTGACGCAGAGCAGTTGTTAGCACCTGTACATGAACGCATGTCTAGTGTCAGTTTGTTGTGGGCCACATGGCGGCTTCCATCGTGACGGAAAGGCGGGCTAATCAGCTAGCTTAGCTGGTCGGCAGCTGGCTGGAGTAACGTTCGAATATGGGCCCGTTCATTCGCAGCAGAGCTTCTGCTAGGTGACTGTATGCCTTAATGTCAATATGGTTACATTTATAAAGATCTCAAAGTAACCCAAGTGTTTTAACGGCAGGTTGAGGTTGATTATTTTCCCCTCTGGAAACCTGATGGAGCAACAATGTCGTTCAGCTAATCTGCCCTCAGCGAACAGAGATTAAGCCATCACTCAGACAAGAGTTTCGAAGAGTTTTATTCCAGGATTTCAGTTAAGACCGTTTGAGTGAGTGCGTAAAAACTCTCTCGAAAATGTCCACGGAAATTGAGTTGATTCTAGTTCATGTTGTGAAGATGGATCTCTAATATGCTGTCAGTTTGAGATACATTTCCCAGTAAACATCAGGGTGAATTAAAAGGGAATCCTCTCATAACACCACTCCTCCTAATAGTAAATGGCCTATATTAACCTATGTGTTATGTATAACCTAACAACGAGTTAATCTTGTTTTTTTTCTCCGTTCAGGAATAATTGATCATATACAAAGCACCATCAATAACCACAATAGGCTGAAGAGTATATGTGCAGAGGCAATGTGTCAGCTGATTAACAATGCATCAGAGAATAGCAATGCATCAAATCAACAAAAAAAATCACCAAAAAACACAGTTAAAACATATTTTTTGATTTCATATTTTTGAATAACAAATGATTGTGTAATCCTCCGGCTCATCAGGTGAACAAAGGTCCTCTTATCTACTCTCATCCTTATTGTGTTTTGATTCATGAGGGTTTCTCTGGTTGGTGAGACCGAATGTACAAAGAGGAGAAGCAGGATGTGATTGTTGGTATGACAGAGCCCCATCTGGTGGGTGGACTTTATTGCTGCTGCTGTTCTGCTCATACCGTCATCATATTATGTAGTAAACAACAATAATAATAATGATTGATCTAAGCTTACAAAGTGTTTTACATTGTCGGACCAGCATTCACATTTTTCTGAAGTGAGGCAGCTGCAAAATGTTCAAAGTATACTTAAAATGCAATACCATATCCAACAGGGACATATTGCAATTGTTAAAATGATATTCTAACTTGAACTGCACTTTTCCAGTATGTGAGAGAAAATTACTTAAACTTGAGAAAGTTACTTAAACTGCATCAAATCAATTGAAATGTAATGTAATGTCATAATTAATCACATGTGGGTGGTGAAACGTTTTCCAAGGTATATTTCTGAATTTAGAAATGTTGAAACTTTTTTATCGGAACCTTGCTTTGCTCCCTGCAGGTGTGATGACGAGAGGATGAGCCACACGAGTGACTAGGCCGCCACAGCCATGACTGAGTGCTTCCTGCCCCCCAGCAGCAGCCCAGCGGAGCAGCGCCGGGCCGAGCACCCCGGAGGTGTGGCACGTACCCCCAGCTCTGAGGAGATCAGCCCCACCAAGTTCCCGGGCCTGTACCGGACCGGCGAACCATCGCCACCTCACGATGGCCATCATCACGAGGTGCCTGACCCCTACGTCTCAGACGATGACAAGGAGCACGGCAAGAAGAAGAACAAGTTTAAGAAGAAGGAGAAAAGGAGTAAGAAACGATAATTGAATTTAAACTCGAAATAACTTTAAGGTTTATTTTTGTTCCTGGAATTAGCCAATAGTGACGAGAAAAACTCTCAGCTCTTGATCTTTTACTGGATATTTTTGTCAAGCACTGGTATTGAGAGGGAGGGGGAAAAAACTGTGCATTAGTTTAATATCATTCAAGTTGTATTTGCCATCAAATTGCTGTCTAATTCTGCTCCGTAACACTGCACTCTACTCTACTACCTTTATTGAGAGTTTTTCCAATTTGTGGTGGTCTAGCCCTTTGTTCGCTCTGGATTTTTCCGAGCCTGCATTCAGCTTATGGTGAGACAGGAAGAGTCACAGGACAGTTTCGGGGCACACCCAGAGAGCCCTTTGAAGGTGTGATGTACACTGCTCAGTCTGGGGGAAACCCTGGGTTGAGATAATTAAAGACAAAGAAAAAAGGATGAGGCTATACTGTAAATTTACCACACTGAAGATTAATATTACAATTTAGCTGGCTCTCCTGAGGAGAGGTGGAAGGTGCTGTGGGAGTTATGCTAAATCTGTGGCTGACCTCTTTTCCAAGTCCCCATTCTCCCCCTCCTCTGCTTGCTTCTCTCTCTCTCTATCACATCTCTCTTCCTGTTTCTATTTCACTGCTGAGTCCTGTCGTAGGAGCAGGATAAGAACACAGGAGTGTTTCTCCCCCTCAGATATAACCCTTTTTCTATATTTCCGCTTCTCACTCCCCCTTTTCGTTTGCAGCGGAAGGCTACGCAGCTTTCCAGGAGGACAGTTCGGCGGACGAAGCAGAGAGCCCATCCAAGATGAAGCGCTCCAAAGGAATCCACGTGTTCAAGAAGCCCAGCTTCTCCAAGAAAAAGGAGAAGGACTTCAAGGTGAAGGAGAAGGGCCCCAAGGAGGACAAGGCCAAGGATAAGAAATCCAAGGACCTGACAGCGGCGGACGTGGTCAAACAGTGGAAAGAGAAGAAGAAGAAGAAGAAACCGACCACGGAGGCAGAGCCCGTCCCGGTGGAGATTCCCACCTTCAGTCCAATCTTTGGAGCTCCGCTGACCGAGGCAGTCAAGAGGACAGCTCTGTATGATGGCATCCAGCTGCCGGCCGTATTCAGGGAGTGTGTGGACTACATTGAAAGCTATGGCATGAAGTGTGAGGGCATCTACCGGGTCTCAGGTAGAGAAACTGTGATTTATTTTATGACTTTTTTTTACTCTAAGAAAATGTGTTTTGGAATAGGCAAAATATATAAAAAACAAAATATTATTGCAGCTTATCTAATCTGTATGTGTGATTGATCAAGGTATGAAGTCAAAGGTGGATGAACTGAAAGTGGCGTACGACCGCGAGGAGTGTCCCTGTCTGGAGGAGTACGACCCCCACACGGTGGCCAGTCTGCTGAAGCAGTACCTGCGCGAGCTGCCGGAGAACCTGTTGGCCCGGGACCTGGCTCAGCGCTTCGAGGACGCCTGCGGTCGGCAGGTGGAGGCCGAGAAGGTGACGGAGTTCCAGAGGCTGCTGGCCGAGGCGTCGCCGGAGTGCCGGCTCCTTCTCTCCTGGCTCGTCACGCACATGGACCACGTCATTGCCAGGGAGGCCGACACCAAGATGAACATTCAGAACATCTCCATCGTCCTCAACCCAACCATACAGGTCAGAGAGGGAGTGTAATCATTTTTAATTGTTTGGGGAAAAAGTTACAAAAAAAGGGAAATGAGGTCAAAAAGAATAAGGAAAATATTGCAGAGTCAGAAATGAGCAGCCACCAAGCAAGCCAATTGCCAGGCTACACCTAAAATATAAGAAAACTCCCCTTAGCAATGAACTTAAGTAACTAAGTTTCTTTTGGACAGTCAGTTTATCTCAGAATCCCTGGCCCAGTTTAGGGAAGCTAATTTATTCCCACTGGGTACAGTCTCTGTAGCTGCTCCACTTATTCTGAACCAGCAGCATACACACATCACTGATAAACACACACTTCTCTTAACGAGAGTTGTCCACAGTCAGTTTAATCAGGCTAAGTAAATATGCAGGAATTTATGTAGTGGAGAATCAGCCTTAAAACAGGTAAAAGTAGCTTGTGTAGCTTTGTGCTCAACCCCTTTATTCACCGTGTGTTTAGATTGGAAACCGTGTTCTGTACATGTTCTTCACACACGTGACGGAGCTATTCGGAGACGTGGTGCTAAAGCCAGTGGTGCGGCCGCTCCGCTGGTCCAACATGGCAACCATGCCGGCGCTGCCCGAAACCCAGGAGAGTGTCAAAGAGGAGATCCGACGACAGGTGGGTTCAGTCTCTGTTGTATACATATCTCTTTTAAAGTAATCTGAGGTTTTGACATTTCTAATATGTTCAGCTGTTGCATTCATTCAAGTTGTCCCCAATATGAATGTCAACTTATCACATAAATGTGTGTGTTTTAGGAGTTCCTGTTGAACTGCCTGCACCGGGACCTGCAGGCAGGGGTGAAGGACTTGTCCAAAGAGGAGCGACTCTGGGAAGTTCAGCGAATCCTTACGGCACTAAAACGCAAACTGAGAGAAGCCAAACGTCAGGTAAGCTGAGTCGGCGTGTCCTCTTTCCAATGGCACATGTTTAATAAGGCTTTGCACACAATTGCCTTTTAATTTGTATTTATATGTTGAGTTAAGTTAATTAAAAGTAAGCAAAACATTGTGGTCGGATGCTTTTGTTTCAGAGCTGTTTACATTAGTTGAAAGCTGTACTTTCTGTGTCCCATCTCTGTGTCTCTTGACTGTTTTTCTAGGAGTGTGAGACTAAAATAGCCCAGGAGATAGCAAGCCTGTCAAAAGAAGATGTTTCAAAAGAGGAAATGACTGAGAATGAGGAGGAAGTTATCAACCTCCTCTTAGCACAGGTTAGTCAACCAAACAACCACAACGGTGCGGATTTGATGTGAATTAAACCAGCAAAATGCCAGGAAATCTCACACGAAAGCCTACCGTTGTTTTAAATAGAAATCTTCCAGAAGTTGATCTCTATTGATCACGAAAATTCTGACTTCTTAATCAGGAAAACGAGATCCTGACCGAGCAGGAGGAGCTGATCTCTCTGGAGCAGGTGCTGCGGAGACAGATAGCCACGGAGAAAGAAGAAATCGAGAGGCTGCGAGCAGAGATTGCAGACATACAGAGGTAAGAGCCGACTGCGATCGCTTCAAACCGCGAAAAACCTTGTAACGTGAAACGCAGCAGATATTGCACTTCCTGTGAGTCTGTAATCCATCGTTGTTTTCCTCAGTCGGCAGCAGGGGCGCAGTGAGACGGAGGAATATTCTTCAGACAGTGAAAGTGAGAGCGAAGATGAGGAAGAGCTGCAGATGATTTTGGAAGACCTGCAGAAGCAAAACGAGGAACTGGAGGTGAGAAAAACTGTAATCGGTGAAAACTGCAAGAACAAGTTAAGTAAAAAATAATCTTAAACATATTAGGGCATATATTAAGACATAAACTCTTAATAAATAGTGACACTGATGTTTAGAGTTTCAGGTGTTTTATTATGTCTTTTTATAGTAAACATAAATTAATGCATATATAAATGTTGATAAAATTGCTCGTATTGTCATATCATAGAAATATTATTGTAGCTTCAGTTGGTTTGCCTCCCATTTTAGTCTTAGCTCTAATACTCGACAAAATAACGTGACTTTCCAAATGGTTCTACCCCCATTGCAACATTAAAAGTAAAGACGATTCTTAATTTGTGGGAGTGGTATTAAGTGTATGTGTTTTGTTGGCCTGTAGAACAAAAACACACACCTGAACCAGGCCATTCACGAGGAGCAGGAAGCCATCCTGGAGCTCCGCGTCCAGCTTCGCCTCATGCAGAGCCACAAACTGAAGCAAGAACTCACCGTCCTGCCGCCGCCGGCCGAGCAGGCTCCACCCACACAACCCAGCCCGGAGGCTCGCAGTGAGGAACCAACCAAACGCACCACCAATACGCCAGCCGGCAGTGGCGACGCGGCAGCCTCGACCAATGGAAAGGCAGCAAAGGACCCCTCGAAGCCCTCGCCAAACAAAGACAGGAGGGACAGCAACATGTGACGGGTCAGCGTGGCTTTGCCTCTCTGTTGTCATTCGTTATCCACTGGAGACCTCACATTGCTGGATCAGTGCATTCATTAGTAATTGTGTCCCCCAAAGTGGCAGCCATTTAAAAATATTTTATGTTTTTTTTTTTCCCAGATTCTCAGCACAAGTTAGGTTCCTCGTTTCCCATTTTCTCATACAAAACAGAAACATAAGAAAACTAGAAAAAGAAGATGCTGTCGTAGACAACTGGCAAATACCATATTTTCAAACCCACAGTGCCAAGCCGGTATGAGGGGAGGGGGGGCTGGAGGACAGGGTGGATTACAAAGTTAATTTTGACGTGTGAGGGCTGAAGAAATTATCTCTAGATTGGATCTCAGCCCCCTGTAACTCGTTTTGTACCGTACCGACATGCAAATTTACGATGTTAGGACAGAGACCACTGTGCCATACCCGAAGATGACAGACAGGACAAGTTTCCCCAGACAACCACTAACACAAAAAATGCTCTTTAAATAATGAAGAATTTACGATTGGTCTATCTATATATTGAATATTTAAGTCTTATTCTAAAGAATACAAATTACTATTCAAGAAATATGTTGATTTTTTTTTTAATTACTTCTTTTTAGTAATATATGAATATATGTATAAATATATTGTAGTTGCTTTCTTTTCTTTGAACAGCAGCCACGTTGTACGTCACAGCTGACCAGTGGGTAAAAACATGAACGGCAAATGAATATGCAAAAAAGGTTCATCATCACTGCAGAAACCCGAAAGTTGTGTAAGGATGATTTTTCTGTCCACGTTGTGTGTGCTAAAGCACACAGGAGGCTTATTTAGTTGTGCTGTGTATTTGTTTTTTTTTGTTTTTTGTTTTTATCTCTTGATGTGTGCAGGTATTTATGGCATCAGTTGGCGGCAAGTGAACCCAGCATTGCTCAATCATTTCATTTCACAACTGATCCACGACTGTTGTAAAGTACTGTCGAAAGCATGGCCTGACTTACTCATCATATCTGTATATTATTGTAAAAATGCAAACATACTGTATTTTCAGCTCTTATGTTTTGTTATGTTGTCGTTTTTTAATTAATGACCCGTATGAAGTATGTTTGTGTGACTGCATCGGCTTTAGTCATGGGCAAATCAAAGCAATCTCATGTGGACTCATGATTCAGTGTGTTCATTAATCCCGTGACTGAAACGGAGAAATGCTAGATTGGGCTGGGAAGCTTCTCACAAGGTTATTTTCGTATCGCTCAAGGCATTTTGTAGCTTATTGTTGCAGACAGAATAATGCTGTGAAAAATAAAGTGTCAATCCGAGGAATTCATCCTAATCCGTATTACTTTTTAACACAAAGTGTGGTACATATTAAGTGACTCCCATTTTCCATTACACATTCTCTGAATACTTCTCCATCTCTCAGAGGAATGAGGCTGTAAATGAAGCTTGTGCAGACGTTTTGAGGAGTGAAGTGTGTAATTCTTGGGTTTTGATCCCAGAACCAAATATTCAGTATCTAAGAGATAATGAACCAATGAGCACCCAACTTTTTTTTTGTCTGATTTTAAATGGTTTCCGATTTGAAAGTCTGCTACTTCAAGTGGGACAAAAACAGCCAAAAATACCGGAAACAAGCAAACGTTTCAAAATATAAAAGCATACGTTTAATTTTGGTTGACATTTACAATCACGCATTATTCTCCACGCATTATCCTATTACATTCTAGTATTACGACCCGTATTAAAGTAAAGTAGAACAGAACAAGTACCTGGTAACTTCTCAAGTCATTGAGGCGTGGAAGGCAGGGGTGGTGGGTTTATTTTGAAAAGGCCATACAGGAGATAGTTTCGTCTGCCCCTGTTGTGTTTCACGCTTGTGTCTAGGTGTGCGTATGTGTTTCTCTTCGTTTTAAACATGAACAGATAAAAAACACGGAGTGAATAATGATCTGACGATCCGTGAGGCTCATCATGGCGATACGGGAGCTCAAAGTCTGTCTCCTCGGGGTGAGTTTGCCTTTCGGTCCTTTTTGGGGGAAACATTCCTTTATCCTGCATCCGTGAGTCCGACTCAAACTAAACCACAGACACGAATGTGGTTAAAAGTTAGCTCTTCTAGCTAAAGGGTGTCAACGTGTTTCTTCTACACATCTGTAGTTTGCTGTGTCGTTTTGTGTAGTTTAAAAACTTAGAAACGTAACTAATGTTGACATTTAACCGTGATCCAGCTTCGGGTAATTAAGGTGTTTTTTTTTGTTGTTTTTTTAATCGTCGTCTGATTTTGGCTTTTATCAGTTAAACGAACAAACGAAGCATCCTTGTGTGTTTTTTTTTTGTTCGGGTGAATTTTGTAACGGTTCTGACAGTTGTATACTCAATGACGTCAACGCCAGGGCCGCTAACTTCCTGCTGCGTCAGCAGATCACGATGCCTATAGACAAACCGGGGACATCATGTCTCCCAAGCCTGTCCATCCTCACAGAGACACACAACTACAACCTCTGCCGATCTTCTTCTAATCCCTCAGACTTTTGTCATGTTGTAAATATGTACAGCTAAAATTAGTGTGTGTCTGCATTCATCAGGAAAACAAACATGGTGGAATAATACTTCAATGCAATACGTTCTAAATCAAACATAAGGCATAAAGGTTCAGCAAACCTGAAATTATTCACTGACACATAATTAGAATCAGATTTATTTTCACTTCCACTGTATAACACACACACACACACCGAATAAACATCATTCAAAACAGAAACGTAATGACAAATACAAGAAACATAACAAAAAAATCTAAACATATATTATCTTGTGAGTTACTCTATATTTTAATGGTGATCTTACCATATTTTAATGAAAGTATAAACGCATATCTGTGAGTACAAAATCCCATTATGAGGAGTTGCATTGCATCCCTGTCAAGTGACATACTTCAGTTTTATGCGTAACACTGTTGTCTTTGTATTCAGCTTTTAGTTAGTTTTGAATTGTCTCTCTCATGCTTTTTTCTTGTGCTCTTTTGCGTTGTATTGACGTGTGTGTCAAAGGCTAACATGAGGGCTTTTATTGTTATTTGTTTGTAATACTGCCAACATGTTGCCATTGATCAAATAGGACATATTGTCAGTAAATACAGACATACTTGTAGATTAATGGATGAACAGGAATCTGATGGGGTAGACATGTGACCACACAGTTTCATAATCAGTAGGTCAATAGTGAGCCGTGACTCTGGTAACGTGTGTGTGTCAGAGTGACTGGTAACTTGTCTGTTTTTTAGGACACTGGAGTTGGGAAATCCAGCATCGTTTGCCGGTTCGTTCAGGATCATTTTGACCACAACATCAGTCCCACAATAGGGTAAGAGGATCACAAAACATAATTAGAGGGTGAGATTTGATATAGATTCAAACTCAGAATTTTGCGAAAATTGAATAGAATTCCGTTGTGTGTAGAGTTAAATATGAATCTGTTTCAGAATAAAAGGAAGTCAGTTTGAATCATGGAGAGTAAATATATTAGGTCTGATCACAGTTGAAATCATCAGATACTTTTTTTTATTTGTATCTGTATTTCTAAGGGTAAGGTTTAGGGAAAAGTGACCATTACAATCAATTATGTAGAAAAAAATATTAGATGTCAACATTGAACACTCAAAATGTGACTTATTCAGAATCAGATACTTCAGAGGGAAACATCAGGCTGATATAAGCAGACATAGATTTTAAAGTTATTATGTTCACATAAAAAATGATCTAATTATGAATATAAATGCAGCACCTGGTCACAGCAAATGTGTAATGCGCTATATCATCCACAGAGCATCATTCCTGACAAAGACGGTGCCATGTGGAAACGAACTACACAAATTTCTGATCTGGGATACTGCGGGACAGGAAAGGGTGAGCTCAATCATTTACACACTATTATCTTTGAGTTTAAACATGTGACTTGTTGAGTCACATTTTTTTTTTAAATATGTTGATTTTCTGTGACACTTCACAGTCATCTTATTGTGACAGATCATCATGACCTGTTATAATTAGGTGTGAAACATGGTTTAAAATGAATTGAGCAGTTTAGACAGAAAGATAACGACAAAATAAAGATTTTGATGTATTGAGAGGGCCCCATATTGTCGTGTTGCACATGTTTCCTTCATATCTGAGCACGATAATCCTTCAAATTGTTCAACTATTCAGTGAGGAATTTGACAGAGTTGAGGAAGTAACTTTTTCCATCAGCCACTCATCTCTTAAGAATGTATTGGCACAGTATACTCGCATTACAGTGTAGTGTGCTTCACATGTACAATTGGTTTAATTATAAAGGTAATGGAGTGTTATTTGAGTTGGTTTTCTCGGGTATTGGAGTGATACTGCTTTGCTGTAAGACTTGCTGCGTTGTCTTGTCTGTTTAAACTTATTTCAATCATGTTGTCTTCTGTAGTTTCACTCATTAGCTCCAATGTACTACAGAGGATCGGCTGCTGCTGTCATTGTCTATGACATAACCAAACTGGTAAGAAAAACTCATCATTTGTTGTCTCTGGGTACGTGAAGGGACAATATTTTAAGATGAGTTGGGATGTTGGGAAGGTCAGGTTGAATGAGGAATGAGCGATCGGTATAAAAACGGCCCCTCAACCCAAACTGTGCCTCTGGAGCTGCTTTTGTTTCTATTAAGAGGGTGTAACTGAAAAAAACCTGACTTCACACTAAAATATGTACAATTCAATTACTTTTCCATCACTCTGGTAAGCGTTGCTTCCATGACCTACAAATGTCATTCCTTCCTGGCCGGTTAATGGAAAACCTGTCCGCAAAACACCACCAAATGCAATGAATATGCGACGCGAATGGAACAAAAATGCAGGGGCACTCTCTTGTGATGCACCTATCCCACGAATTGACCAGGATGTGTTCTTGTTGTTCAGGACTCTTTCCAGACACTGAAGAAGTGGGTGAAGGAGCTGAAGGAACATGGTCCAGAGGACATAGTTGTAGCCATAGCTGGAAACAAGAATGATTTAGGAGACATCAGGTGGGAGGATTTTCTGCTCCAAAGCTTTCGTTTCTCTAAAGGAAAACAAAGAGCTGCTTTTTAGGCAGCTTTAAGGGTCACTGTTTGAGTTAAATATACAGATATGTGCTTCTAGACACTATAAGACTATTATAAACTGAAAAAACTGATTATTTCCTGACAAAAAAACAAACAAACGTCCCCCTTCCTGGTTTAGTGAATGAGGTGTCTGTGTGTTTGTTTAATACGAAGAGTCATTGCTGTGAGCGAAACAGTCAAGGGAACTTCTTGTTTTTCCTGTTCTGTATCTCATTTCAGGTTTATACTTATGATAATTGTTAATTATTACATTGGGAGTAAAGTTACTCATGAACTCCAGACAATGTGTGGTAAATTGAGTCTGGAGTTTTTTGGGGGGGGTTGTAAGTATATTTTTATATTTAAAAAAACACTATTCTACACTATATATATATATATATATAGCATATAGCATATATATATATACTTATACTTATATATACTTATACACATGCTCCTGTTAGGAAATATTTTTGACTTTTTAGTTTAAAGAATGTTATTAAATTGTCACGCAGAGGTAAGAGTAGTTTCATATTTTTCTTAAAACTCTTCCTCCTCCATGTCTCCTCTTCTCCAGTCGCCCAGAGGAAGGAAACGGATCAGAGAAAGAGGCAACCACACTCACTGTTATTCTCTTCTCTCTCAGGGAAGTTCCGATGAAGGAAGCTAAAGAGTTCGCTGAATCTATTGCGGCTATTTTCATCGAGACTAGTGCCAGAAATGCTGTCAATGTTGAGGAGCTCTTTCAGAAAATCAGTAGGTGTCATACTTTGTCGTGGCTGCATCACATATTTTTATAGAAGCTGGATCTCACATTTACATCAAGGCAACTCAGTTGTATCTTTCAACTCAGCTGTTTCCACTTCTTGAAAAAAACCCAAACGAATGATACTTTTCATATGAAATGACTCTGGCTTTGGAATAATACATTGTCTGATGTAATCAGCAAATATATATATTTTTTGTCTTCAAGGGTGATGATGATGGTATACAGTGCAAATGCATTGCCAAACAAATAGCGGTGTGCATGAGTGTCTCTGCTCTGTAGATGACCCTGAACTGTGTGTTCAGGTAAACAGATTCCACCCCTGGAGAATCCTGAGGTGGACAGCAACGAGTCCTTTCAACTCACCCGGCAGCCCGCCCTGTCTGCCAGGAGATGCTGCTAGTAGCAGGCGAGATGGCTCCGCTTAGCACAAAGTCCACAGCGCACACGGTGTCTTACTCCAGGGAAAGGACCAGACGACGGACAGGGAGCTGTCGTCTTGCACACGTGGACACCTGTCAACATGTCACAGAAAACCTGCCAGCAGTATTACAGTCAGTCAGTGGATGTTTATTTCATTTAGTTGTGGCAGTCTGATGATCCCCTCACGATCTTTATTCCCCTTAAAATTTAGCACAGATTATTAACAGGTCATGTGACTGCTGGGCTCATTGAAGCTGGGTTTTGCTTGTCGATGCACCCACAGTTTCATTGCAAGAGTCAGCAGCTCTGTTGTTTTCGCTGCACTGTGGCTCATCGATGGCACACATTTGTTTGTTTTTTTATATTCATTTATTATCTTTACCTTCTTGTGGAGCTTTTGTGTTAGTTTGTCACTAGGTGTATTAACCTTTTTTCTTGTTAAATATTGAACGAGAAGTGGATAAGATCAATCCTTATACGAACATTCAGTTGTGTAGCGTAAATGCAGGGGCTTTACATTCCACTTGTGTTTTCAGATACATTTGCTGCATACATGCTGTAGAAAAAGCAGCTTAGAGGCCCCGAATTGTATTTACAACACCACAATACCCCCTGTTGAAACACTGTGACCAATACTACAATTGTTTACATGGTGATTTGTTAAAAGATGTTTTCTACATGCTGAAATGTATTGTCTGGGATTTCACTACAGGGAATGACTGTATACAACTGCCAAACATCAGTATTTTTGTTATCCTTAAAAAAGGGCTTACACTTATTTCTACCGTTAGAAAATGAAAAGACCTGCACGAAAAATTGGGAGACTGTGACAGTGAAGAAAGTCCTTAGCAAAATAGTGTAAAATTAGAAAGTGTGTTTGTTGCTGTTCATTTGGCTGTAGTGCCTTTTGAATTTGACCACTCAAGGAATTTATAGCAGCACTTTTTCATGTTGGCCACAGTATTAGTGCAGAGTCACTTTTAAAACGTAAATACTCCAACAGTAGTATTTCACGACAGTTTGAGATGGATATTCAATGTGGATTCATATGTTTTCAGTACGCACGTCCTACAGTCCCATAGTTTCGAAAAAAACGTTTTATTCATGTATACCTTGTCTTTAAAAAAAAAAAAAAAAAGTAATCTTACCCACCCCTGTGGGTTAATTGAGATTATTTCATAATGGATTCCTTTTTTCTTTAAGATTAGGTAATCCACCATTACATATCACATTTTTAACAGATTAATTACAAATGTAAAGATTTTAATGGTCTGGCATGACTTCAACTTTATACAAGTACAACAACAACAACATATAGAGAAAGAAAATGTAGTAGATTCCATTAAAAAAAAACATTTTATTTGTCGCTACATACGTGCCTTATGTATAACTTGGCTAAAAAAGAGCATACTGCTAGAATCATGCATGAGAAAATCTGTACAGACTAACTGTTCATGTGACAGTCGGCTCTGAAACTGTGCGTTACCTATGGCAATCCTTATACCGTATGCTTTAGTCATGCTTCCCTGTGTCCTCCGTTAACCAGATTAACTTTTGTATATTAATCAGTGTAATAAAGTATTAATTATTCTATTGTTATGGCTTGTTTCTATACCTTTCCAACACGGATGATATCAATAACATTTGTTTTGAAAGGATTAATATCCTATATAAACTCTCCCCCTACCTTTAAACTGTAAACCCAATATAAGGAACACTTCACAAATTAGCCTATTTTTAACATGACCTCATGTGAAGCTGTAAACAGGACAAATTACATGCAGAATGGAGTCCTGTTCACCGCACCGGGTAATTACCATTTTAGTAGATACTCAGGGGACATCTTCACCTTGTGACAAAGTTAGATTACAGGAGGTACAGTGGTAGGGTAAATTGTGATACTAATAGTTCAAAAACACACCGTATAGAAATGTACCACATCTTTTCTTTGTTTTATTACATGTTTAAACACAGAATAAGCATATTTTGTTATTCATGCATTTGTACATTACAGTTGCAATGTGTTTTGTCATTACAAGATTCTATGCAAATATTAAACTCATCGTATCACTATCTGTTAGTTTAATAACAGTGATAACTCAGTGTACACCTTTTCAAATTAATTTGCCAATAAATAACTGATTTAATGACCAAAAAAGTGGTAGATCATCGGTCTATACATTAGTAGTACACTATAAAATGTTGGGGAAAAAACCCATCTTTATTTCTGCTAACAACATTATAGTGTGTTATAAACCATTCCAAATTGAAAGTAAAATTAGATAAACGAATTTGACCCAACTGCATTTTCTTGTGTACAAAATAACCTCATATGGGGTAGTTGCTATTTAAACCTCAAACACAGACCAGCACTGGATTACCAACTCAGCAGACTTTGACCTGACCCCGGAGCCCCAGAGTCCCCTAAAGCCCCGGATTCATAAACGTGTGTACATAATATCAATGAAACATAAAGTTAATAAACCAAAATGATATTGAGCAGACTAAGGACTTTTGGGGCTCTTAGGAATCTGAAGCCTTTACAAAGTTACACTTTTTGCCCAGTTGGTAATCCAGCCTTGGTAATTAAACAAAGTATATTTTTTATTAATCTTTTTGGAGATCCCATCAAAAGTCTATACAGGGATGCATTACAATATTACATTAAATTAAATGTAATATTTACAATGATCATATTCATAATTATATTAATCATCACTATCAATTATTAACCAACCAAAATATAATGTTTCAAATTGTTAACTTTTAATTTTGGTATTGATTGTTGGTAAGACAAAAAGAAGTATTTTGAATATATTAACTGGGTAGTCAGGAAAGTGATCGTGCTTTAGAGTTTATATTTTGTTTTTTATCTTATAAATACTAAACAACCAATGATTTATCACATCAAATTATGATCAGATATATTGATAGTGCACATAAATGTTGCTTGCAGTTTAACCTTCTCTTATACTTGTTTCATTATATATTTTTAATAGGTTTTTCCATAACTTTGAAAGATGAAAGAGGTGCACATTGATAAATTGTGAATTGATCCGTTGATTACATATAACAGTAGAGGTAATGCATTTTTTTTTTGAGGCAGAGCAAACATTTAAAATCTGTAAATGAAGAAGTGTGCTGATCGTAAAGACAAGCAAAGCTAATCGGGTTTCGTGACATTTCATAAGGTGTTTTTCCTCCGCGGTTTAACTTGGTTACTGGACCATTATCATATCAGCGGCGGGGGCGCGCGTGCGCCGGTGCCGCGCCGCCGCGCGTTCAGGTATTAGTAGGCACGCTCGTGCACGACGCTCAGTCAGCGTTTGACTCAGTGGAGGTAGGGGAGCCACGATCTCACCCCAGAGAGACACCTAGCACGTCCCCCTTAGCCCAAACATGTCCAAGCTGGACCAGATCCTCGTCCTCGACCCTCCGGTCGACCTCAAGTTCAAAGGTAGGTGTCTGAAAACCTCCCGAATGCAGTTGAAAGAACGATTTCATGTCCCGTCACACCAAATTCGTCGCTACCGCACTACAGCTAGCAGGCTAAGATAATGTTCACCGCCATTTTAAGTTAGCCGGAGAGCAGACGGGGGGCCCCAGCTCGGATCACCGCGCTGCGGTGACGTGGATGAGCCGGCGTGGCATGCAGCTCCACCGCCTGTCGTTCGTGACAACACCCGGTGAAGGGTCGGAGCAATGCGGGCCAGCTGTGTGTAGCTTTGTCGGTGTCTTCACTTAAGTATAAAACACTGCTGCTGTGTTGGTGTTAGCATCAGCCAGCGGTGACCAGCGCTCATAACCCGGACGTTGTATGGGAGGAAATAAACTTTTTTTTAAAAGACATGTAAAGAGTCCATCCTGACACACCTCTCAGAGATGTGTAAGCGTGTCAGTGTGTTACAATAACTGACAGCTGGAGCGACCAACTCTGCTAAATTAGGTTCCCTGCAAATCCAGGCTAACGCTGTTCGTATTGAATACTCGGTAACATGCATAAAAGATGTTATTGTTCATGTCATCCATAGGAAACTATAGTGATTCCCACGTTAGTTCGTGTCTGTCGGCAGTAACACAGCGATGTGTCCACCATTAGCGGTTAACCATTAGCTAACGTTAGCTAGGCTAGCTTGCGAAGGCAAAAGTTGGTGTGTTAATAGCCACATTTATTTAGCTCCCTTTTTTTTAGACGAATGGTTCAATATACTTTACATTTGACTAATGTTAAACACGTTTACGAAAGTTCACAGATGCAGTTGCTCAAAGTTTGTGAGATGAATGTGATTCCAACTGTTGCTCATGTTATTGAGGTGATCATTACAAGAGATCAGGTTCATTTCTGTTCTGCTGTAGGTTTCAGTGTCGTTGGTAATAGTCCAAACCAGTATTTCTTATTTTTAACTGGATTTTTTTTAGCTGTCTTGTTTTTGTCCCAGTTGGGAATCTGTGTATCTTCTCCAGACATTATTGTCAATAAGACTCGGTTTTACTTTTGCTGACTGTACCTCTGTCTTAGAACCAAGAGTCTTTCAGCCCATTGTTCTGCTGGTTCCAATAGGCCAGTTGTTTGTGTGAGTGTTTACTGGTTGCAGCTTGGACTTGACAGGATTGTTAGAAAGGTCATCTGTTCAAATTCCAGGTCCGCAGGATAGCTTTGGGTGGGGTATAGTCGTTGAAATGTTTCGGTGATGAGGTGTCCCGAGTGGAACTGATTTGTCGTGCACTGTTGCAAAGTTCAGGTCCCGCACCTGACGATAACTCGGGCAAATAGGAAGCAGGAACAGTCACACATTGCCACTTAAGACTATTAACATTTTCCTTACTGAATTAAAATTGTACGGCTTGGTTTCAAATCCACATTATGTTCTATGCGCGTTTGGCCTCTGGCTGTGCCATTATTTACTGGACTTGTGGCGATGCTGTCAGTTTTTAGGGTTTTTTTGCACATAGGCTCGAGGAAACTGAAGGCTGTTAATAAATAAAAAAACATGTTTGTTAAGAACTAGCAAATCCGATGAAATGTAGAAATGTATACTGATTATAAGCTTGAGCTTCTAATATAGTTTGTGCCACAGGTTATTGGTGCTTTACTGTGGATGTCTGGCTGCAGGGATCGACTCAAATCAGCTTGTTTTTGGATGTGTAGATATTATAAAATTAAGATCAAGAGTTAAATCAGCTATATAAAGGAATGTGCGTGTTTTTTCCTCCTTATTTTATCTGATTTACGAAAGTATGCCCTAATTAGACCTGTTTTGATTGCCGGTCAGTCACGCGGTTTACATCATCAGATTACACTTTTACCCAGTACTTTATTGGATGTGGGGCTAAATTGCAAAGGCAATGTTGATACTAATAAGCATCAATTGTAAATAAAAAAAATAAACATCTCCCCACTTCTGTTCTCTTGCACGCTCAACTGAAGGAAAAAAAAAATATATATATATATGGAAGGTACAAGGTAGGACATCTAAATGTTGGCAATAAACCTGTACCACTGTTATAATTTTGAATACAAATCTTAATGCAAAACAGGTCAATCAAAGGTCTCCGAGTGGAATGGCAGAAGCCTTGATACCTGTGAACAGAAATGTTTTGATTAACACATGCTCTTTAGTTATGGCCTAAAATGTTCTCCTTAATAATGACATGACTATTGTGTTCCTCTGTGTGGAATAGCAGCACAGAATGTTGCAGCTAGTTAAGGGTAGAAGCACTCTTAACTAGCTGCAGTTACCTTATCCAGCCCCTGATCAACAGTCCTGGTTTTTAACCTTATGCACGCACGCTTGCATGTCAAGTCAACAAGTGCATTATGCATAAAGTTTGGCTTTTGTCCCCTGACACAGATGTATCATTTACCCCTTGTTTGATGTGGCATGAAATTAAATGTGAGATTGATCAAATCTAAACCAAGCCGCTAAATTGAACTAAATTGAATGGGACAGGACTGGGCCGTTTAAACAGGAACACAGAGGAAAATGGAATTGTTCCACTTTGGTCTCTGTGAAGTAATTTAAGGAGAAGGAAGATGACCACAGCTCCTTTTGCTGTCACAGAGACGGGGCTAAATTGGTCTGTGTGTGTGTATCTGAGACCTGGTGTGTTTTAGAGCGCCTGCTGGGATTCCTCCAGCAAGCTGGAGGGGGCAGCCCTCCTTTCCTTGGCTGGTATTTATAGGCCTGGCCTGTGGGACCCTAACTCGGCATACATGGAACAAGATGAGAGAGGCTGCTCCAACTGCGGCCTGAGCGAAGGTAGCATCTCAGAGATTGCCAATGGATGGAGGCCACGTGGGTGTATAGTTCTCCAGTGTTCCATCTCTTTCGGTCTTGGTTTTAGTGATGCTCACGGTAGGGTTGGACTGATGGCTGATTTTTCCACTGCTAACGTCTGACAGCCAGCACAATGTGGAGCCCAGCTCCTTGAATCCTCTATTGTCAAGGCCCTTCAGGTTCAGGTTTTACATCAGCAAATATCTAACACCTGCGCACAGTATAACCTGATAAATTCTACATTGCCTAAAGCAATATGTAATGAGTCCTTGTGACAGAGTGTGTTTTGTTTATTTTTTAGTTTTTTTTAGAAATGTTGCGTTTCAGCCTCATCAGTCTTTTTGATTTAAAGAGCCGGTGCCACTCTTGATCATTTCACTTGTGAGGTGACTCATCGGAAGGTCTCTGCTTCCTGTTAGTCCACAGACAGACTTCAGGTATGTCCAGAGTCAGGAGCAATACAGCCAACAGCCTATAATTATCACGTCTGCCATCACCACTGTTGATTTACAACAAATGACATTCACTCATCTGTCTGTGAAGGTTCTCAGTCAGGTTGAAGATTCTCTTTAAATGAGAATCTTCAACCAGTCCAGTTGCCTACTTTGAATCGCACTTGATATTCACTCATCTCTCTATCTGGTAGAGAACGTATGAAAGCTCATTACTGCACCCAACCATATGAAAATGGCCTTACGATGCATTGACGTCTCCGGGCTGTAACATTTGCATCAGAGTCTAGGTTAAAACATTGAATAAAAACATCAAAGATCTTTTACAGGTTTTGTCGCTGTTCTCTGACTCGCACAAACGCATTGAAATGTGACCGCCTCTCATCGTGGCCATTTTTGTGGATGACGTGGTATTTCAGGTTTCAAGGAATGCCTTTGTGACGCAACCGTGTTGAAAACAACACCTAAGTCGTCGCCATGTTTCTATTTGTTAGCTTTAGCTGGGTGGAGCCACTCCAATCTGGTCATGCATTGCTTCTTATCTCTGTGAGCACTGGTTTTTGAAGGAAGGCTGAATGTAGGCTTTGTGAACTCCAGTGCTCTTAGCTGTAAAAGAAACTGCAAAAAGAAAGCAAGGATGGAAACATGGAGTTCTTTAGTGTGGTTGCGTTACATTTTGAAGTGTCGTACTCTTAAAATTGAGAATAAATTGAAATCTAGAGACCGCAAGTTTGTTGGTTGATTGTTGTTAATGAATTCACAATGCATCTCAGTCAACGTTAAGGTTTATCGAGTAAATGCATATTAAATAAAATATATGTGCAATATATCCTACACCTCTTAAAACCATTCTGCTTCTTTCCATTGCGATGCTGTCAACTATCATCATCATATATCATCAACTACCATCATTATAAATATTGGTAATTAGTCTTCATAATAATTTCTTCCCTGCGTGCAGAGTAAAACTTGTTTGTCTTGATCTTAGAGAGACCGTTGGGGATTCATCGTAGGATGCCTGTGAACCACAAGTGATTCAGACAGGAAACTAGTTGGGCAAATGAAATTAAGTTTATGTTGATTTGATACTATGACAAATAATAGTAGTCATCTAATACTTTATTAGCATCCATGAGTTTAGATCTATCTGCACAACCCAAGTAGGTATTAGTATTTTGAGCATAATATATTTCCCAAAAATGTAATGAAATACACCACAAAAAAAGTGGTCGTCGTGTTATCATGACTTTCTTCTGGCCATATGAAGTGTTTAATCTAATATCGTAATTGCTCCATTTGTAAAAACAAAAAAAAAAACACTTGTAATTTTAGGAAAGCTCTACATATTGTTTATAATATGGACACTTGGCGAATTTTGTTGCAGGTAATATCAGCAGACTTCACCATAGCTCCCATGCTGTAATGTCGGCTAACTGTGCCTCATGGGACATGTTTGTTTTTTCTCCATGCTAATTGTTGATGATCGAGTTTGGGGCATCTCTGATTTGGCGTCCAGTTGTTCCCCACATGACATGTCCCATCAAAGCTGGATGATGCTGACTATGGTTAGGGATCTAATACGTAGCCAGCTCTGTCACAAGATGGGGAGCTTACTATTGAACTCCTGATATATAACATCGGTAAGGCACGAATGTAATTTCAATATGAACATGAGACATCTTTATGGAATTAGCTGTCAATTCGGGTCATTTGGCCTCTTGCCTTTGGAGGCATTTCCAGGAACCAAGGTTAGTTTGAGAGGTCCTAATCTTCACGAAAGTTGCATGATTTGAATTTAGTATAATATAATCTTTATAGGCTGCTGATGTATCTTAAGATGCATTTTAAATATCAGTTCAAATCTTTAAACAAGCTATTCTTAATTTGAAACCGGCTTAAAAATCCCCAGTAACGTTCCAAAGATAGTTGTTTTTTTTACGAAAAAATAAACGAATAATTTGTTTTTAATATAATTTAGTTAAAATTGTAGAAACTGGCTATATAACTTTCACATCCCACTGTTTCTTGATCAATTCTGTTTTAAGAATATTTTGGGATAAATAACATCCTGGAATCCAGCTTAAAACCAAGTATTTCTTCATGTATTTAGTACTCTTGAATCACTAGGCCAAATTAAGTTTCAGCCTGTCAGCGTTTTTTCATCTAATCATTGAAGTTCTTTTTGAACCGTGGCACCAGAACACCAAAGACCATGTGTCTCCCAAAAATGACGGGTGCCACTGGAAATGCTGAATTTACCTCCGTTTCTGAACTTTCACCGTCAACACGCAGCATTTAGATACTAAAACCCTCATTGAGGTCATTTCTGAGAATTTTAAAATATTAACTTTGACTCAAAAATGTACTGATTGGATTTTGGTGGTCAATCCATGGTCACCTCACATTCTTGTGAACGAGATATATCAGGAACGTCCGTGGGAATTTAATTGCATCTGGCAACAAGCATTCGCTTTGACTCGTATATGAATTGAATAGAATTTGGTGGATACACCACACTGTTGGTGTCACGGTTACCTCACAAAACACTGTTTTGGAATTGTAACTGCAATATCTCGATTTCCATGAAGGAATTCCTACAGATTTTACACAAATATTTGCTGGCTTTCAAAGGTCACGATCATTGAGTTTTGGCTCAGAAATGATTTTGTAATCATGAACTCAGGACGTTATTAGTATGATATGATACTGTGAGGAAGTTTTATGTCCAAAAGCTCAGACATGAGCTTCCCTGTTACTTTTCTGGCTGTAATTTGACGCTTGTCCTCTGAAAGGTAAAAGAGGTTTTTTTGCCTCTTGATTAATTGGCGGAGATGTACAATTTTTTGTATATCTACCAAAGGGGTGTTGTTGTTGTAATAATGATAACAACGAACTTGTTTTTGTCATTTTGTCCATTAGGACCTTTCACAGATGTAGTTACCACCCACCTAAAGCTGAAGAACCCCTCTGAGAGAAGAGTGTGTTTCAAAGTGAAAACGACGGCACCGCGCAGATACTGTGTGCGACCCAACAGTGGCGTCATTGAACCTGGAGCAACTGTCAGCATCTCTGGTGAGTTTTTTTTCCCTATAGACTTATAAATGATCTTATTTAATAATGGTCTGTTTTTAACAGTGGGCGGACTTTGCATTGGGTTTCAATAAAAAAACAAACACTAGAAAACCTGAAAAGAATATTGGTGTAGAAGATACATTTTGGCTCGGATTTACAAGGCCATGTGCTAAGTTGAAGCTTCATGGTAAATTACATTATATAATTGAATTATATGAAGAAGAAAAAACATGCACAATGTTGACGCTTTTGTCCAAATCTGATTAGGTAATCATATTGCAAAACAAATACAGAAATTAAATTTTGATAATTAATATTTGATTGTGGAAAAAGGGCATGACTGGTGCAGCTGTCGAATTACTTGTTGGACAAAACCTTTCTCTCTCTCTGATTGTAAATACAATGTAGGAAAAAATTAAGAATTTAGGATATAGGATTGTATTAAGGACCGTTGCCTCGTCTTAATTGTTGATTGCAATGTTTGTGTGCTAGGGTACTGAATTAAAAGTTAAGTACCGTTATGTACCGTTTATTGTGAATATTTTGCTAGCATTTGTTTTTCTCTGTACTGCAGGGATGCCTTTGCCGAAGTATGTTGACCTGTCTTTTTATCTTTCCTTCTCAGTCATGCTGCAGCCCTTCGACTATGATCCCAATGAGAAGAGTAAACACAAATTCATGGTGCAGACGATTTTTGCTCCACCAAATGTTTCTGACATGGATGCTTTGGTAAGTGTTTTTTTTTTATTTATTAGAGATTGTATTAATGACCCTGCCTTTTATATATATTTTTATATGTATATATACAAAACTGCGTTTCCTGCTGCAAAAAACAAACCTTGGATTACATACTGCTAAATATGCTTCAGGTAACAAAGAGTGAAAAGCAGAGCTCATAAACCAAAGCACTGCTTCCCAAGGAAAGCCTGTTGTGGTAAAATGTTAAAAACACACAGAGATGCACACAGTTGTCCACCAGAGGGCAGCAAAGACTCAGTCAATGAAACATGTACGTGGCCTGTAGCTTCATACATGAACTGGCTTGTCTTGAATGAGAGGCAAAATCCAGGAAGTGGAGAGGAACAAAGGTTTCACTGGTGCCTCTAAGGAAACTGGAGTCCAGTAAGTTATCAGATAATCTATTCCATGACATGGATCTATCCCTTAAAAACGTCTATGTTGCTCCTTAGACCAACGTCTCAACCTATTCTCTTTATTTAATCTTGAGGGGGCGACAAATCTGCCAGCCGCACAAAGCAACAGGCAAACTCACCCGCAAGAGACACAACATGCGTATGTTTGCCCCCCCCCCGAGTCGAGGACAGAAAGACTATGGTAGTTTAAAAGAATGCAGACCTAAAACCAATGGAATACAATGTATACTTTGTACAGTTTGTGGCTATTTTTTAAGGAAAATATGTCTGAGGTTTTGGCTGTTTTTTTGGTGCTGTGCATGCTTTAAGTTTGTGTAATTCCTATAGATTCAAGGCTGCGTTGAATGTGAATTGTAAGAAGTAGGTTAAAGTGTATGTGTGTGAATAGATTCCAGCTGCTAGCAGTTTGAGTTGATGAATAACATGCCCATTTTTCATCTCCACCAGTGGAAAGATGCAAAACCTGATGATCTCATGGATTCCAAGCTGCGATGTGTCTTCGAGCTGCCTTCTGAAAGTGATAAAGTGGTAAGAGGTGCTGGTGCACATTAAAAACAGCCCATTTCCACATAATTTTAATCCTAACCTGAAGTCTCATGTTTTTGTTGGTATTGAATACTGACATTTGCCAGGAAGTCTTTGCTCTCAAGCAAAAACACACTGCGATAATGTAAAAGTAGTTAAAAGTGCAGAACCAATGGTATAGCTGGTCAGTCCTGTCTTGTGAAAATATTCATAAGACCATACCCCTGTAAACGTAAACATTTCAATAGATTATCAACTTCTTCCTTCAAAATGTTCCCCCCCCCCCTCCCAAAAAAAAATGTTGTACATCAGTTTACCAAACATCAATAACATTGTTTTGCCAGATATATCTGGAGGATATTCTATATAAAACTCAAGTATGGAGAGAAAAAAAGATTCAACCACAAATGTGAGATTCTAGCAGGTATACACCGAAGCTCTGCACATAAATTCTGGAAAGTACATGCCACTTTGACATAAAGCATCACCAAAATTCATAGTGAGTGATATGTAAATGTCCTAATATGGGATGCACGAGTTCTTTGCATGCACGTTGTTCTGGTGGAGTACATGAACCACAGCCGTTTTGTGCCTCTTGCACTGTGGTTTGCATTTTAATGACAACCACAAACGCAAAGCCCAAGCTTGAATCCTGGCTGCTGGTGCTGCTTGAATACATTTAGGATTGATTATAGCACTATTAGATTGGCTGGTGTTAGGTTTAAGTTAACTGGGCCCACGGTGTAATCGGGGGGTTTAGAGCACCAGCGCAGCTCAGCAGGCTCCCACAGTTCAGGTGAAAAATACCACCAGGATCGGCCAGATTTAGCTTACGCTAAGCTGCTACTCTGTGGACTGCTGAGTCGGTACAGTCTGTTCTCGGTTTTGGCATGTGTACCATGCATGCAATGTGTGTCAAATGCGCGCAATGTGTGCAACATTATAGCGTTGAGAATAGAATCAATATAAGACTGAAATGCGTGTAATGGGCAATTTCTTTGACTCAATTCAAACCAAAACATGGAAGTTGTACATGATTCAATTTATTTATTCATTCCTCCTATTCCGTTGCTGAATGAGTCTATCACCACAGTCCAGTTTAGTTATAATAAAACATGTTTGAAGTAGCACTTGCTGTCTAGTGTCATTTTGTCTAGAATTACCACTCAACTTCATTTATTCATATAGTATATGAATAATTGCCTTGGATTTTGCCAAAAGGGAACATGACATCATACGCTGTCTGTGTCTTAGCCCTTATCTACATTACAGTAGTTGCATTTTTAAACTTCCCCGTGACGTCATGTTGTCTGCCCCACAAAACAAAGCCACATCAAACAGGACTTGTGGAGGGATGCATTTCCCCTCTGGCCTCTTTGATCTGGCCCTGTGAGCTTTTGGGCCTCGGGACAACGCCGCCTTTCTTTGGCACAGTCCCCCGTCTGCAGGCTAACCTCCATACTTGGCTCAGGGCATGCTGGATTTCATTTCAGCCCTTTTCTCTCTCTCCCGTCGTCTGGCAGAATGACGTGGAGGCGACCAAGGCGGCCCCGGTGATGAACTCCTCCAAGGCCGACCCCACAGCAGCCACGATGGCCGCTGCCGCCGCGCTGGACGATACAGAGATGAGGAAAGTGCAGGAGAAGTGCAAGAGAATGCAATCTGAGATGAACAAGCTGGTTGAGGAGAACCGGCAACTAAAGGTCAGACGTGTTCATAATGTTTAAATGGATTAGTCTTTTATCCTGCTGGGCTTCCTGATTTTCCCAGAGCGAATCACAGTGGGGAAGAAACCATACCATGTTCTGTCCTATTTACCGTTTTCCATTAACATTGTTCTGCTTATGACAGCCTCAGCTAGTTGTACTTTTCGGCAGAGGTCGGCAGTGTGTGTATCACAGGGCTGACGTGTAAAGATTCATTAAGAAGCTGTTTGATTTTCCTCATTAACCTAACCTGCATGTGTTTGTACAGGGGCAAAACCTTCCCTGTCTGACTAATTTGATCTAAACGCGTCCTCTGTGTCCAAAGTGCATGCACACCTGTCCCTTTGTGATAGGATCTTGTTAATGCCTGGTATGAACCGGATCATAGTTTGTTTAAGCCAACCATATGCCTTATTTACCCTTATTCAGACACGGGCTGGAGTAGATGGGGTCTTTGTGTGCCCACATTTGATTTATTTCAATTCATTGCGCTGTTTGAACTGTGCTGCTGTGAAATGCTCTCCTCATATAATTGATTTTGTTTTACAGGATGATGGTATTAGAATGAGAAAGGTACCCCGCTCGGATCACATGACCACAAACTCCACTAGCCTCCTCGGCCGAGAAGCCTCCAGCGCCTCCCTGCCCTCCCTCCTCGTCGTCATAGCAGCCATCTTCATCGGATTCTTCTTGGGGAAGTTCATCTTGTAGACTGGGGGGATGCATGCCTGTCGTATCACCCGCCCCGGCTCTGGAATAAAAAAAAAAAAGGCCTGGAACAACCAAGAAGTCTTTCTGTTGACTTTGCCATATCATTGGTAGTGTGGCCGACAGTGAACACATCTGTACAGCATCATTTGAAGGCGTCGCCTTTTTTACAAATCTCACACGGTTAGTACACACAGAGAGCTGAGAAAAGAAAGGCGACAAAAAAGTGATTGCTCCCTTTTTTGTTCATTTTTTTTTTTTTTTTTTTGCTGGAATGAATATGTAATGTGGTGGGACAATGAAACATGTATATTATCAGTAAACATGAAAGATGCACCGAGAGTGAACCATGGGCAAGAGGCAGTCAAAAGATTCATTCTCTCTCTCTCTCACGCACACTCTCTCTCTCTCTCTCTCTCTCTCTCTCACGCACACTCTCTCTCTCTCTCTCTCTCTCTCACGCACTCTCTTTCTCTTCCTCTCTCTCTCTCACGCACTCTCTTTCTCTTCCTCTCTCTCGCTCCCTCTGTTTTAAATAAGAATCGAATGGAATGTTAGGTGTCTTGTAAATGTTGTTTTAAATCCTTTTAATCAAAAAAAGAAAGAACTTCCATCAAAATTACTTTGTTACCTGTTGCTGGATTGCCTCTGAAGTAAATTTGCTCAGTTTGTAATTTCTACTTCTTGTCTTGGAATGTTCAGGTCCAGCTGGGGATATAGGTGCCTCCTTCTAATACATTTCTGTCCTTTCCTTTTTCTCACAGCACCGATGCAGACTTTATAATATTATTATTATTATTATTATTATTATTATTTTTATTATTATACAAAGCATATATCCCGTCTAAGGCAAATATTGACTGAACTAAGGTCTCCATTCTTAAAATCCTGTTTCATGTTATTAAGCATTGAAGAAATAAAAATTAAAAAATGTGGTTTTGATGGCTGTCTTTTCCTGCATCTCTCAATCTACAATTCAATTTATAACAGGTTTTGTAAAAGAGTGCAATCCTTTCCCTGTACAGTATGTTAACTAAGCAGTTAAGTTTTAGATCACTAAAAAGGTAGATGGCTCCAAACCTCAGTCATCAGGTTTTTTTCAAATGAGCGTTTAAGTCTCTCCGTTGTGTACAGTTGTTTCTCAGGTTTTTCTCAGTGCCCAAATTAATCGAGGTGGATGTTTGGATCTGTTTTTGATACTTCATAATTAAATTTAGTCGAGAGGGCAGCTGTGTTTGGAACATTATAGAATTGTGGAAGCCAAAATCTGCCGTAGTGATTTGGCTACGGCAAGTTAACTCATTTCAGCCTGGTGAAATGCAGAAACCTCTTTACGAGATGGTAGATTTTCCCCCAAAAAGCGAAACCTACAATCATTGTATTAAGGCCCGACTCCTGGAGAACAGGCTGGTGTGGGAAAAGACCAGTGGACTTTTTTTTTCTTTTCGACTGGGCAGTAATAAGTCAAAATTACCTCATTCTTTACAGTTACAGGCTTCGCCAAATAAAACCATTACTACACTGTCCTGGCATTTCTGTTTTCGAGGTTCGAGGAAAAACATGTATGTTCATCATACTGTGTACTTTTAATGTGCATCTTTAGATTTGGGACCTTTTTTTGTTTGTCGGAGAGGTGGACTTGTGGCGAGGGACACATGCATCGGACCAGAGGGTTGCAGGTTCGAGGCCCAGTTCATGCAGACTCCCCCTAGAAGGATGGACGAAATCCCCCCCATGCCCATGAGCATACCCCAGCTGCTCCCACCGCTCTCAGCTGTCCACTGCTCTGTGGCCTTGCATGTGCCACAGATGCCTTCAATGCAGAGAACACATTTTCCCCGACTTGTGTGGCGTGTTTGCGCATGTGCATGTTTGTGTGGGACTATTAAAAGCAATTCTAATTCTAATTCTTACATGAAGGCAACTTCCTTAGCTACATGTAATCAAGTTAAAAACTAGGATTTGAAATATTAACATATTTAATATCAAGCCTTATTTATACTTAGTTAAAAGGTTAAGGTTATATCAGCGTGGTTTAAAATCTAGTTCATTATTTTTAGAGTTCACGGTGGTAAGAGGAAGTAGCGTTGGCGTATGAGAGAAATGCTGGTCATTCATTGGCCCAAGTGAGTTGGCTCGTGGGTGTGGCCAGAAGTGGCGTAGAATGAGAGGGGAAGTTACGTTGGAAGCTTGAATGAGCAAGTGGCGGCAGGACGTGTATAAGAAGTTTTGGAAAAAGTTTGGTGCGTAACTGTGTGGTCGTTGCTCCAACATAGACTCGAATCGTTAGTCATTATCACCCTGCGTGTTGTCTCCAAACCGCCGGAGATATTTTTCTACCGTAAGTTTGTCAAACGGTTAGCAACGTGTGTGTCAGCTTAGCAAGCCGAGCGTGTTTTTCGCATCCGTTAGCAGCGTGTATGGACCTTTAGCCGCAGTGTCGCTTACCTAGCTTAAACGGTCGGTGTCAGTTCGTCGTTTCCGACCTGGAAATGCTGAGGATCCACCCTTGTGTGCTACGAGCCTCGACTCAACACGCTAGGACCACTTTTCCCTTGACATTATGGGAGATTCCATGTCGCCGCTGGAAAGCCGGAAACTTGCAGATCGTTGGCCCGCTGACGTAAAATGGGTTATGGTGACTCCCAGTTTGCGTTCCAGAGGATGGTGGGAGTCAAAAAGTAAATGTTGCTCTAACTATTGCGCAAACTGGTCCTAAGAAAGTCCTGTCACTCTTTTTCTTCTGCAGCAACATGTGGAGTATCCCGCTGTGTCCTGTTTGTCCTTTACTCTACTGGTCCATGATCCAGAGGACCCAGAGGGTGATTGGGTCTTCAGACGGATATCTCTGTGATCCCAGCCGGGGGAAAGTGATGGAGGTAGTGGAGGTTTTTCATTTATTCCACTCTTAAATTCAGAAATAGCCTGTAGCAGTAAAGCGCATTATATACTTAAGCTTTTCATTGATCCTTCATTGGAAGTTTTATTCATGGCGTCGTCAATGTGGTCTAATGATTACCACATTTGATCTGTTATAAAAAAATGTTAATACAGATTACACATTTATTAGTGTAATATTCCTGTGATTAAAAATATGAAGGAAACACATCTAATCAGAAAAAGAAGATATATGACCAACTGCAAACGTTTCCAACACATAATGGAAACAAAAGCCCAAAAGAATTTTATTCTGAGTCGATTTTTAATAATTATTCCTGTTAATATCTTAACCTTATTAAATGTAAGGTCTTACATTTTTTTTTAATTCCTTTTTACAGGACTCTCTTTCATAACAGCGGCAGTGGAAACAAGGAGAAGAGTTGACCAGTGAAGACTCAGCTACATCCGGAGGTATGTATGTGCAGATAGACCAAATAATTGTTTTTATTGTATCCAAAATAATAGTTTGCTGTTTTTGAGAAACAGATGACGGCTGTTGAGTTGAGTGGTTATTGAAAAAAAAAAAAGCTTTAATATAAGTATGGTTGTTCCCTTCAACTGTAAAAAGTGACTCACAAGCTCCTTTAGAGAAGGAGCTCGTCAGTTCATCGTAGAAAACATTTCCATGCACCACATCCTGTTTTTTTTTTTTCCTTATGCAAAATCAAACTAAAAAATGACTTGATTGTTGTAGGTAAATACACTGTATATAACATACTCTCAGGTCTGTGTAGATATATATATAAACATCTTTGTATATTTGGAAACAGACAAGTCAGCCTTTGGTTCCACTGTAAAGTGCAGTTCCTGTGGTGCAGCAGAGTCTTTGGTGGATGGGAAGGAGTTCGGAGGATCGGGAGCACCAAGTTTCATCCTCATGCTCGTCAGAGGGACAAAGGTAAGAGTTTATAGTTCGAGCACGCAGGCTCCCAGTTTGCTCTTGTGTTTCACACTCTTCTCCTGTGTCTTCTTCTCTCTAGCTCTGCCAGAGAAGGACGACAGACACAGCCATCGCAGCCAAAGCCAAGGTGGCCCGTTTCAGGCTGCCGGCGCGCCACCCCGCGCAGTTGTTGTGGTGCCGCGTAGGCCGTTCGCCGTTGTTGATGAGGCTGTAGTCGGACGGCTGGCTGCTCGAGGAACACTGAACCAGGGGCATCTGGTAGGATGTGGCCCGCTTCTCTGGCCGGTCCGGACTGGAGCCGTCGCTGGGCCGCTGGCCGTTGTAGAGCAGGTAGCGGCCGTGGACGTCCTGCTCCATGCGGAAGAGCTCGTACTCTGTGTGGGGAAGCCGGATGCCCAGAGCCACGCAGCCATTTGTCTTGGTGACGTCCTGCTCCACGCCAAGCTGCCAGGACCCCTGCTCCCCACACTCGTTCCCATTGAAGACGTTGAGGAGGGAGGTGGTGGCCACGTCCATGGGCGTCACTCTCATGTGGTTCACTAGAGGAAAGAAGATGGAGGACTGACTTTGAGTGCCCAGAGACAATGGACTGCATGCCAGAACCACATTGAATTGACGTGTATTATTTAAGATCAAATAAAATCAAGTGAGCAACGCCCTTGTGTGATTCGTTTCTTAATTACCTGCTTGTTACCTCTGTCTGTGCACTGAGGAAAGAGTTTACACATTTTTTGCCTTTTTTGCACTTTTGATGTTTCTAGATATTTTTGACTTTCCTGCCCATTTTTGACTATTTTGGACAATAGTTCTACTTTTTAAAAAATACTTTCACACTTTTTATGCATCATATTTGTGCGTTTCTGATGTTTTTATTTATCTCATGATATAATTATTTGGATCACCTAAGGCATTATTCACCATTTTAATATTATTTCTTTAACTTTTACCATATTTTTTCGAACTGGCGATTTTCCTATGCTTGAAGTCTTTTTTTTTTTTACAACATACAAAACAATAATTTTTATTTTATTTATTTGATTTTTTTTTGCCATTTTAGGACGACATTTTGGGTCAGATTTTCAAAGACAAAAATATTTTTTCCACTTTTCTTTCACGTTTGGACTTTTTTATTTTTGTAAATTTTTCAACATTTTGGGACGACATTATGACATTTTGGGACATACTTAAAATTATTTATTTCCACTTTTCTTCACCTCAGTTATATATTTAAACATCTTGCATGTTTTGATGTTTTTTTTAATTGTTTTACTTTTCTGACATTTTGGGAAGACATGTTATACTATGACGTTTTGGGTAAAATTTTCGCCGACATACTGTACGTTTTTTTTTTTCCACTTTTCTTCACCTCAGTCATATTTCAGTGTTGCATGTTTTTATGCACGTTATGATTTTTTTTTCAATTTTTTTGACATTTTGGGTCAAATTTTCAAAGACATAAAATTACATTTTTGGAAAAATCTCTTCACTTTTCTTCACCTCAGTCATATTTGAGCATTTCTCATGTTTTTATGCACGTTTGGAATTTCTTGAATTTTTTTGACATTTTGGACGACATGCTATACTATGAAGTTTAAGGTCAAATTTTCGAAGACATACAAAAAAGATATTTTTTCCACTGTTCTCCACCTCAGTTATATATTTGAGGATTTTGCATGTTTTTATGCATTTTTCGAAGTTTTTATACTTTTTAAATTCTTTGACATTTTGGGACGACATGCTATACAACAACGTTTTGTGTCAAATTTTCGAAACCATACAATTATTATTATTATTTGAGCGTTTTGCATGTTTTTAAGCATGTTTTGATGTTTTTATTTATTTTAACATTTTTTGGACGACATGTTTTACTATGTACGTTTTGGGTAAAATTTTCGAAGACATACAAAGTTTTTTCTACTTTCCTTCACCTCAGTCATATATTTCAGCGGTTTGCATGTTTGTTTTTATGCATGTTTTTAAGTTTGTTTTTTTTACATTTTGGGACGACATTCTATTCAATGACGTTTTGTGTCAAACATAATTATACATTTTTTTTACCCACTTTTCTTTACCTCAGTCATAATTTGAGCGTTTTGCATGTTCAAAGTTTTTTAATGTTTTTTCTTTTTTTTTGCATTCTGGGACAACATGCTATACTATGACGTTTTGGCTAAAATTTTCGACGACAAATACTAAAACAATATTTTTTCCACTTTTCTTCATCTCAGTGTTTTGCATGTTTTTATTAATGTTTTGACGTTTTTAAATTTTTTGACATTCTGGGACGACATGATATACTGACGTTTTGGGTAAAATTTTCGAAACCATACAATTATTATTTTCTTTGCCCACTTTCCTTCACATCAGTCATATATGATCGTTTTGCATGGTTTTAAGCATGTTTTGACGTTTTTATTTATTTTAAAATTTCTTGGACGACACGTTTTACTATGACATTTGGGTGAAATTTTCGAAGACATACAAAGTTTTTTCTACTTTTCTTCACCTCAGCGTTTTGCATGTTTGTTTTTATGCATGTTTTTAAGTTTTTATTTTATTTTATTTTTTACATTTTGGGACAACATTCTATTCAATGACGTTTTGTGTCAAACATAATTATTATGAATTTTTTTTCCCCACTTTTCTTTACCTCAGTCATATATTTGAGCGTTTTGCATGTTCAAAGTTTTTTAATGTTTTTAAATTTTTTTACATTCTGGGACATTCTATGACGTTTTGGCTAAAATTTTTGACGACAAATACTAAAACTATATTTTTTCCACTTTTCTTCATCTCAGTGTTTTGCATGTTTTTATACATTTTTTGACGTTTTTAAATTTTTTGACATTCTGGGACGACATGATATACTGACGTTTTGGGTAAAATTTTCTAAACCATACAATTATTATTTTCTTTGCCCACTTTCCTTCACATCAGTCATATATGAGCGTTTTGCATGGTTTTAAGCATGTTTTGACGTTTTTATTTATTTTAAAAATTTTTGGACGACACGTTTTACTATGACATTTGGGTGAAATTTTCGAAGACATACAAAGTTTTTTCTACTTTTCTTCACCTCAGCGTTTTGCATGTTTGTTTTTATGCATGTTTTTAAGTTTTTATTTTATTTTATTTTTTACATTTTGGGACAACATTCTATTCAATGACGTTTTGTGTCAAACATAATTATTATGAATTTTTTTCCCCACTTTTCTTTACCTCAGTCATATATTTGAGCGTTTTGCATGTTCAAAGTTTTTTAATGTTTTTTAATTTTTTTACATTCTGGGACATTCTATGACGTTTTGGCTAAAATTTTTGACGACAAATACTAAAACAATATTTTTTCCACTTTTCTTCATCTCAGTGTTTTGCATGTTTTTATTAATGTTTTGACGTTTTTAAATTTTTTGACATTTTGGGTCAAATTTTCAGACATACAATTAATTAAATTTATTTTAATTTTTTTTTTTTTTACTTTTTTCCACTTTTCTTCACCTCAATCATATAGTAGAGGGAAAGTGTGTTATGCATGTTTCGAAGTTTTTTTTTTTTTTTTTTTTTTTCATTTTTTGACATTTTGGTACGACATGACGTTTTGGGTAAAATTCCAGTGAGGGTAAAAAAAACAACATACTATTTTTTTTTTCTTTTTTCCCCCCAGATATATAAAAAAAAATCCACCTTTCTTCACCTCATTTCCTATTTGAGCATTTCGCATGTTATTATGCACGTTTGGACGTTTTACATTTTTTGACATTTTGGGCTGACATGCCGTTTCGGGTCAATTTTCGACGACATACTAAAATGTATTTTTAATTTTTTCCCCCCACTTTTTCTTCACCTGAGTCATACTTGAACGTTTTGCATGTTTTCACGTATTGTTAACTTAAAAACATATATATAAATGTATTTTTAGTGTGTGTTTATACATATAAATATATATATATACACACACACAAATATCCCTTCGCTGCAACTTGATGGACTTTTACACTATTACCTTTGAAGACAAAGTCTGTCCCGCCCATGACTCGAGTGGAGTGAAGTCCTCGGCTGTAGCGTCCGCGGGCGTAGATGGTGAAGGTGGGGTGTTTACAGACGGGGTCAGAGTAGTGGTAGTAGTGGCCCTCCCACGTGTGGTTGTTGTCGTGGAAGATGAAGTGGCGGGTGAGGAAGAGGACCTCGGGGCGGACCTCGCAACGCTGGCTCACCCACTGCCCGTACAGACCGACGGTGAGGTCGGCCCGCGGGGGCAGGATGGGAGGGTGGAACTCATCCGAGCGGTAGATGATGCGACAGCCGATGCAGCCGTGGTCATGGTTCTGGAAACAAAAAATGAATTGTTACTTTACAATAACTGTCAGCAATTATAATTTGTTCTATTCATATTTTACATTATTACACCAGGGTTTCACTGTAGTCATTTATCATCCATCTATAGAGCTGCCCACAGCAAGAGTAATAACTGCAGATATCTACATTTGCCATCCCAACCCATATTTAAAATAAAACACAGCGTCTTACACTGTCACACACCTCTTCATTGGTTGAACAAATTCAAGGTTTATCCTTGATGATGTCGAAACCCGTACAGATTCTTAAACCTTTGTGAACGTGTGCTATACGAAAAAAAAAATGCAATTCATTGACACACTCAGTATAGACTTAGTTTGACGTGGTCACAATCTCCCAATCTCCCATTCTCTTCCTCAGGTGGCGAGTAACGGCCAGTGAATTGCTTTTGAAGAACATTATTATGCCACAATGACGCAGACATTTAACCTTTTGGAAATAAAATAAAAGCACATCAACCATTTTATCCCATTAGCCATTTGTGACAAAGTTTTGTCAGCATTGGCGATAAAAAATGTGCATTGTGAGGTCATAATCCCTGTTGAACAAAATTCTAACCCTGTTACTTTTGAGTTAAGGTGAACATTTGTACGACATTTGAAAACATTCCTTTAATGCATTACTGATACATCAAGACCAAGGAGGAATGGATGTAAAAACATAAAGCCTCTGGCCACAAAAAATACAAGTATGATAACAAAAAAACTGAAAAAAACCAAACTATAAGCTATTGAAGCTGCAAACTTAAAATTGACACTGCTTTTTCCCCAAAATCACTGTTTGAAAAAAATCCAGCATGTTCAGCGAGATCTGTCAGCACTGAACGCATTTTTAATCCATCCTCAGTATATTGTGTCATGAAATCCACACAACATGACAGCTGGCGTCAGTTCAGAGGTGAAGGCGGAAAAACTATTTCCTTCAGTCTGAAACCTCTGGGCCGTTGGAAGCCGGACAAGGTTCCAGCATTTTCTCGGCGTGATCACATCGCTTTACAGTCAAAGGCAGATGTCTGGTCAAACTAAAGCCACGACACCGGGATCAGCCTCTCAAGCAACAACATCATTGACAACGGAGGGTTTTTAAATCCAATAACCATATTCGAGGTCCGGGAAATTTCAAAGTGGGACACATTCATTCTGTATTGCACAGCATTCCCCCCCCAGACCAAAGTCCAGGGACATGGTGGAGTGCTCGTTATTCGAGGGTGGTCACGATTTAAGACCTTACCTCCCTGACCGTATCACTCCTTTCCCAGACGACATCATGTCTGCATGGGATTTATGGGGACTTAAAAAAAGAAAGACATTGCTTGAAAAGGAGGAGAAAAAAACAGAAGTTGTCACTAAAGTGAGATAATCCCATGGCTGGTTTGCCTTAGAGTCAGAGGTTAATGGGACAACTGGGCCTCCTGCACTTAATATAGTTTTTTTTACAAGATGGTCTATACAGCTCTAATGAAGGTCTGCAGCAGCTTAGCTTAGCATACATGACTGGAAACGGTGAGAAACCACTGGCCTGTTAGTTCGACTCCAAACTGAATCAGAAATAATTATAATTTGCGGTTTTACAGGGGTTATATGTTGGACAATTTCCTGGCCAGAATCAATGATTTCCTGTAGTTTTGTCGTCACTGTGAGGTTGCCAGGCACAAAAACCTAAAATACCACATAACACCAATGTAAAAAAGGAAATTTATATTTTTTCCACGTTATTTTTTGTTCCACACATGAGGGTGGCATCATGCTCTAAATCTCACCAGGGAAGCCTATTAGTGTAGATCCCAAAATGTCTAATGATATCTTTTAGTAATAATACGTTTTAGAATGTGTGTGTGCGTGTGTGTGTGTGTGTGTGTGAGGTTTCCCGTGCTTTAATTCCACCATGAATATAATGGTTTGCTTTCATCACATTAGCACATCTTCCCTTGACGCATCAGTGAGCCTCTTGGCGAGGGGAAGGTGACAAGGGGTCCTTTAATTAGCAGATTATTCTTTTGAATCGTCAAATAATTCATTTGCTTTATGAAATATGAGAAAATAGCGAAAAATTCATGACGTTAGTGAATCACATGAAACAACCTCATGATCCTAAATATAGCTACTCTATTTTCTAATAAGAAAAGTCATCAGACCAAAAAGAGTTGGAGTCAGATAATGTTTCCGCTTAAGAAATATTGATCAGTTGATTGATTATCAAAGCAGGAGCCAGTTATTCAAATGGGGACAGAATTCATTTTAGCCCTATGGGGGAGAAATGTCTTCACGGCTAATAAACAATTCTAAGAACAAACCTTCCGAGGACTTGTTAATAAACAAACCGCTAAACCAGATGGTTCACAAACTCGACTCTTAACTTACTCTATATGATTAGAAGGCAGGTTTCCTCCTCATTGAGCCGCTACAGTGGCTGACAAGTTGTACAAGCTTGTGCTATTAGGATTTGCTGGAAGCAAAACGCTTTTTATACCCTTACTGGAATTGAAGACAATGAGGAAATAAGTCCGAATATTACTTCCCTTGCCTCATACAAATGTGACATGACTTCATTTAATTTTTAACCACATTGGGCAGATGCTTTTGTCTGGGGCGACATACAAATCCAGTGCAAACCGAGCTGCGGTGCATTAAGAGGAGAATTAGAAGTGAATTTCACTTTATTTGGCAGCGATCTGTCGTTTGGGCATTTTGGGGATTACCATCAAAGTTCACATGAGGACCACGTCCAGAAGCCAGCGTTTTACGAGGAACAGAAACCAAGTCAGGCTTTAAAGCGCTTCTCTGGAAACCTAATGGTGAAAGCATAAACACTACACTTTTCTCCACTACTTTTTTTGTTGTTGTTGTTGGTATCCTGAGAGCTTGACCAGCATCTCTCCTTTAAGGAGACTTCCCAGGAATTCATAATAAGAGCCTTATCTTAGCCTAACTGGCTTTGTTGCTCAAGGTTGGAAGTAGTTCAAAGGCTTGGGGGGGATGCCGAGAAGTAGCAAGAGAGCATCAATGAGTCTCTGCATGTTGAGCAATGCAGGAATAATTAAAATCCCACTGGGTATGCGTCAGTCATAGACCTAAAACTGCCAGTCAACAAAAGACCATTGTCTCTGTATGAGGGGTGGGCCATGTGTAAAAGCACAACCACTTCAGCAACAAACATTTAGATTATAAAGAGCAGATCTTTTCCCAACAAGGGTCATTATCAAGTGGTCGTCACTGTGCCGGAGTGACGCCGCAGCAAACAAGCCGAAAAACAAAGTCTGCTGCCTTGCCTCCGCATCACTGCCCAGATCCACCCCATAACCACAGACTGCTGGCACCAGCAGACGCCCTGGCCTGGGACCAGCACTGGGTCCAGGGTTTAAGAATAATGAATTGAATGTTCCCCATGGCAATAAATAATAACAAAAAAACCCTTAAAGAATCCTTTACAACCTCAAGAAAACGGTCAAGCCGAGAGGACACCGTGTAGGAAGGAGTGATGCATTTCCGACTGATGTTCACCAGGAAAAGATAGATTAAAAAACCTGATTTATTGTGTGTGTTCAGCTGATGACCAGTTGGACCCACCATTGACCGGAACGCTTAAAATCCTTAGCCATTAAGGATGCTCAATGCTAGAAAAGCACACAATGAAGCTGGAAAAAGGTTCAGTACAACTCAATGACAGAGGAACACAGTTATTTCCTCACCTATTCCTTCAGAGGTCCGGGCATGGAAAGAGTTTGCGAGTCTAAATGCGGAGGTCTTCATTTATCTGCATCAGCTCAAATCAAACAGGCAGACAGATTTGTATTTCAGGCGCCCACAGAATGGGTGATCCTTTTGAGAAGGATCATCCAATTGCTGCACTTAAAATAAAACAGTTCCATGTGATGTTGTTCATAAGAAAAAGATTCTATTTCGCAGCTATGAGAAAAATAATGTGCCCACCGACTCCGTTCATCACAATCAGGTATGTTGGATAATAGAATCAGTCGAGTAGTATTGGAAATAACTCAACTGGACATAGTGTTATACAACAGCTGCCAATGAAAAGGTTTAACAGCATGTTATTCTGATTGGACACAATAAGGGAGGGATTTCTTATAATACTGCGAGCGCCACAAGTGGAATTCCATTCACCTCCATCGTGGTAATGTGGTAAGTGTTGGTCCAAAAAGGTGTTATTTTATGTTATGATAAAACAAGATTTTCTTTTACGCTCGCTTTCATAATGCAAGAAGCACTTTACTGTTTAGGTTGGCCTTGGTTTAAAACGGCTGAATTAAGAACAAATAGGTTGAATATTAAAATGTGCACATCTGAAATAGTAACAAGTAACTGCAATCAAGCTCCAACTATTTATTTCAACCAAAAGTGGCATTAAATGCACTTTAGTAAATATACTTAGTTACGTCCCAGCACTGTGCAGGTGGGACATTGGGGGCTGTCATTGTGTTCGGCTTTAACTGTAATGAAGTTACAGCTCCACCAACCAACCCCCCCCCCCCCCCCGCCCCGCCCCCCCCAAAAAAAGATGAGGGAGAAAAAAGCAAATGCAACACTTTGATTTGAGCCTCAGGCACGCATGAAATCGGAGCCAGCATGTGCTCCCTAGGAATCATTCATATGTCCGCATGATTCCAAATTCTAGGAATACCACATGTCGATGGCTCCCAGAGATAGAGCGGGTTTCACATTGCGCCTCCGCCGGCCAGAGGGGCTTAAGGAGAGCAGCTATGGTCGTTCCGGCACGGCGGGGGAGCTCGTACAATCACAGCCCCGCACTCCGCACTGTTTACACAGCGATCAGCCACACCGAGGCCCGTCATCCCCACACCAACGGATGTTTATTTGGACAGCAGAGCCCAACAGGATTTCACCGTGATCTCTGTGGAGGGTGACAGTGAAAACACCGCTCTAGGGTTTCACCCAGCGGGGGGAACTGCTGTTGACCAGTGTAAATAGAGAAATTACATCCCGTGCGCACAGCGGAGGTAAAGAAAGGGCTCTTCACCTAGGAGGGGGGGGGGGATGAAATCGGAGTGTAAAGAGTTTCAGGTTGTTGAGAATTTTTGTTCACAATTTTTTTTTAGCATTTATTGTTTTTTTTTTTTTTCCCCTAATCAAATCGACAAAATGTTAAGTTTCTTTGAAATATTGTTCTTCCCAGGTCTCCTTGCCGCCTGTGGATGCTTGCGATAAATCCAAATGAAAAAAAGTGCTTTTCAAGGCCGGTCCGGGCTCTTTTTGTTGCGTGTGGTCTTTGCGGTGCGGAGGCTCGGCATAGTGGGAGCCAAAGTTCAGCAGAGGTTACTCACTGAGACGCACAATCGAGTGCTCCGGCCCGGTCATGTGTTCCAACCAACACATTGGACAGATCGCTGCTGGGAAAGGTTACTGGTGCGGCTATGGTTCTAAGCATGTCAGGGAGAACACCTGCACAGTCAGGGGTTTTCACTCTGTTTTTCAAACCTCTCTGGGCCCTAAACAAACCGAGTGAAGGTCTTTGCCTCCAGTTCAGACATTCTGATTGGCTAACGGGGACCTATTAAGCTTTTCCTGTCGTATATATAATGATATAGTGTCGGATGTCCGTATTAAACATAGTTTCGGGTGATGATTTAAACTTATGCACAAGTAATCCCTGTTAGACCAAAGCTCAGGCGTCAGGCTGCTCTACACGCTGGGCTCCAACATTTTTTCTGCAGCCCGTCACAGATTTCTTTAAACGGTCATCTGGTGCACAGTTCATTCTCTCAACAAGAGCGTGTTCCTATCAGCACCTAATGTAATCCGGCATATAAATGACCAGAGGCGCTTGTTTACCATACTATACTCACACGTTGACAATAATGTATATATATGGGTTGTGACTGAATGGAAAAAAATATACCTTAAATATCATCCATACCCTCCCATCGAAGAACTACTAATCCTGCATCTGGGGAGTTTTGACCACTACGCCAAGACCATAGGACATTTTATTTAGAATCATTTTCTGAAACTACTCAATATTCGACAAAATGTAAAGAGAAAACAAATGTATAATTTGTGTTGCACAATTCTTGCTCTCTTGTTTCCTAGCCTTGTCCTAGCCGTCTTTAGAGCCATTGTGCAGAGGACAAATGAATAACTTAATAATAATAATAATAATAATAATAATAATAATAATAATAATAATAATAATAATAATAGCAACTTAAAAAAAAAAAGACATAGACATAAGGGACCAACCTTGGCATTTTGCAGAGCCGTCTGGTAGCTGGACGGCTTGTAGTACAGCCTCTGCGACGGCTCGGTGTGGATGTCACCGAGGAACAGCTCCTCCACCAGGTGGTCCAGGTTGTGGTGCAGGTACTGCTTCTCCACCCTCAGCAGCTGCAGCTCGTGCATGGCGAAGTTGAGCTCCCTGGAGCAGTCGTAGCCGGCCTCCTCGCTCCACAGCTCGTAGACCACGCTGGGCTCCCAGGGGCCCTTGGCCGCCCCCCGGCAGCTGTGGTTGAGCCGCTGGCTGAGCTCTTTGGCCACGGTGGCCGTGTGACACACCAGCTGGACGCGGTGGAGGTGGTACTCGGCCTCGGTGCCGCCGCGGATGATCCAGGAGGCCTGGCGGAGGCGCAGGCGCCCTCGGATCACCAGCGTGTAGGTGGGTTTGGTGCAGTGGTTGTCCTCGTAGTAGAACTGGTGGGCCTGGAAGGTGTTGTTGGGGTAGAAACTGTAGGAGCGCGTTAAAAACTCCGGCCCAGGTCTCACCTCACAGCTGCGGGAAAAAAACACACAGTTGAAAGCATTTCACGACAAAATGACTAAAAACAGCAGAAATGATTATTCCAGCAGACGATAGCTTCAAGGTTTAAGTGATTTTTAAAAAAATTATTGTTGTTTAAAAAAAGGTTTGCACAAAATAAAAACCTTCTGGGAGATTCTAAGCGATGTGAGACAGTCGTACGCCAGCAGACGTACAGAAAACACGAACCCACAGGTGCGTAGTGGTTTACCTGGTGGACACCCAGTGGCCCTCGACATTAGGAGGCATCTGCACAGTGATGCGGGCTCCGTTGTGAAGGTGCTTCAGCATATGTTGGCAGCGGGAGTCTTTGACCGAGCGGCCGAAGGTTTTCTCCAGGGAGAGACGGCTGGAGAGGCCGTCCGAGTAGTGGAGAGAGGAACCTTCAGCCCAGCCTGCAGCATCAGCAACGAAAGAAGGAAGGTTTTGATAGATAAAACATAAAAGCAATATTTACCCATTGACACATTTCAGCCATGAGCTTCGTTTGGGTTACGTGGCATCCTCTGCAGGATTCAAAGATTTGACGAGCAACTTTCATAATGAGAAAAAATAACAAGGAGATTTTAACAATATTTTTGTTAAAAATGTGAAGGGCAGAGGTATGGTTTTGGTTGTGAAGCATTCCAGAATGCTTCACAAGGATACAGTAAATAAATGTACCTACTAAAACTTAAAAGACAATGTGAGCGCCTTAAGAGCATTTCAGTCTCGTTTCATCCTGAGCCGAAATGTTACATAAAGAGCTGGTCTGGTTTTCTTTCTTAGATCTTCAGTCCTTAAATGGATTTCAACTCTCGTCAAGGAAACTAATAAAAAAGTTAATTTAGTTTTGATCGAGTGGAAACCGCAGCAGTGACTTTTTTTTTTTTTTCCCCTTTAGTCTGAAGCTCGCTCTCATGTTTTCAACATACCGTGTTTGAAGTGTTTTACAGGGTTTAATTCTATCATTTTAACTCATGTCATCACCCGGAGATTTATCAGTGACCCTCCGACACCTGGTGTGAGTGGGGTCTTTACGAGTTAATATAAGCTGAACATGTGATGAAAAAGCCGGGCCTTAGAACAGGTGACGCTGTGCACTCGCATGAGATTTGAACAGACACTAAAATGAGCGGCCAACAAAGTTAAATGGACGTCCAAATAAAAACACCCATCCCGTGCTCCATCCATGCGCCACATGAAATAACAGAACCTTCCGCCACGAGCTGGGCTTAAGGGGATAACCTATCGGAAATGAAAGCATTTCCAAAGTCTCCGGCCAAACAAAAAAGCCTTGGAGCTCACATTCCAGGGAGGATGTCCTCCATGCGATGCTCTAATACCATCACAATTCTATTTTCAAATATGGAGAGGGCGCATTAAGAATTCTTTCCGTCAGAGCCGACTCGCCAAGCCCCGCCGTTGGAGGCCAAAGGAACGCCGCTGCGGTCGCCTCCGCAGACTGATAACACCAGCGGAGGAACAAAAACATCTGATTAATAGAAGCCGAGAGCTCCGTGCCGGAACAGTGCGGACGGAGTGCGCGCGTGTGCGCGTGTGTGTGTGTGTGTAAACCACCACATCACAGCGCTGCTGAGTGGAAACCCTGGACAGTGGGCAGACTGGATCCCCTGACTCAGCTGGTGACATTAGAAACTTGACCCTGTGTAGAATTCCCGCAAATGCCTCATAGTAGTTGTATGTGTTGGGTTTATGTGTGTCGAGAAGCCCCCCCTTTTTTTATTTTTTTATTGCACCTTCAGTCGCGGACCAGGAGGAAAAAAAAAAACCCGGAGTGGCTGCCAACCACTTGTTCTCACAATGAGAGAGCAGGAACTAGCAGTGTGTGTGTGTGTGTATTTATAGAGGAATCCTGGGGAGACGTGTATTACAAACGCACTTTTAACCTCACTCACGTTCACACTGGTTTAACTACACTACAGTTTTAATGGCAGGTGAGTTCCAGGGTAGTGCGAATATGTGAATGGGCATTGAACAGATATCAATACATATAGAATATAAACACATGTTCAACTAGGGACAATTCACCAACATCAGGAAACAATGACTCAATTAGTCCAGATATGTTTGTCAGTCAAGAGGAAATTTTACGGAAATAATATATGTATATATATATATATCTTTTCCAAGTAAATGTATAAGCAGAAAGGACCCAGTCTACAAAATGTCAACTTGGGATTTGACTGGTTTCTGACACTTTGCAGCCCTAAAAACGAGTCGGTCTGTCAAAAGAAGCGTACCTAATGTAAATTATTCTGGGAACAGCGACAGCTCATCTTTTTCCAGCAGCTGTCCATTAACCCACAATAGCCACACAAACCAGTGACATCCTCCAGCAGCTGTCCGTGGAGCACATCTCACAACTCTTCCTCAGCAGATGGAGTTATCATCACATGATCCAAGTGTGTCCTGTGACAACTGGTGCTCGTACTGTACGTGGAGGAGGGGGCGGGGGTCACACACGTTTGACCCTTGTGTCAGCGTGACCAAAAAAAAAAAGAAATCAGCAAAATAAAGATTCTTTTATATGAGGATTTATTATTATTATTTTTTTACATATATACACATTTTTGGATCTTGATTTCCAGTTACTTTTAAAAATGAAGAACCTGTTGACTCATTAATGCATGATGGGTGATCAAATCACAAGTGGAGAGCGCTAACTGAAAAGGATTGAAGTGGGGAAAGTAAATGGAGCGGAGCAGTGATGGAGGTGGTTGGAGGGCAAGTGAAACCAGATGCCTAATTTCAATTTGGGCAGAAGATTCAGTTCAAAGAAATCTAGGCGACTCCCATCAAACCCTGCGCCGTTTACGAGACCGATGTAATAACGGTACGCATGACCCTTTGACCTTCTGGCAGAAGCAATGCACGCAGAAATCGGAAAAACTGAAATCACATTGTCAGCTGGACACTTTGGAGACGCACGATCGGCACAGGGGATGTTTTCTTAGCTCTGCACAGTATCAAAGGAGAGCTTTTATATATTGGGGGAATTTCAGTTTGAAATAATATGACAACGTAAAGATGGAGCGATTCCAATAATCAATGCCTTTAATCTATGTTTCACCTGATGAAGATAACCTGGAAAACCCAGGCAACAGAGATACACAAGGACAATTTAATTGCTTTTTTTTTATTTTATTTTTTTTAATGTGGAAACTTGGACTTAAGACGTCACGCTTGTTTTTCAAGGAGCCTGAAAACATACAAAAAAAAAAGTATTTATTGAATCCCCAGTTTTCAAACAAACAGATTCTCCCCTCCTTGTTCTGATTTAAAAAATATGAAGAGCATTGACAATTATACTCAGCAACTTGCATCCAGTTCCATCGTGTTCTTTTCTTGTTTTAAACAGTAGATGCGGGTAAATGAAACAACACTGAGCCTGATGTGTTACGGTTTGGGTTTTTAGCAGTGTCAACAGATTCCAAGTCAGACGCATCAGACCCACGCTTGTTTAAAAATCACTTGTGGCTTGGAGGAAAATATCAAAATTATAATGCAAGACGAGCTTTATTAGGAGCAATTTTCAAACTCGGTTACAAATCTCTTTACAAAGAGTTATTCTAGATCAAAGCCAAAAAAGCCAAGCAGCTCCAAATGGAAAACAGGCTTACGGGGAAATAAATGGGGAAATGATTAAAAGGAGGTTAAATCCAGCCTGTTTGTAAAATCGCTCTTCAAGAGGAAGCGTCATTCGGCCCTTTCTCCACACACATTAAACGAGGACTGAGTGGGAGTTTATTCAAATATCTTTGCGAAAACAAAAAAAATCCTCCCTCATTAGGGCAATAATCAGAAAAGCTCGCCTCGGAGCCTCCTCCTCCTCCTCCTCCGCCGCCGCCGCCGCTGCTGCTGCTATTACAAACCGCTGCTCTCTATCTAAATCAAAGCGCCCACAACACTCCCAGAGCCCTAAACCACTCAGAACATTTCCAGTTGGCCCAGTCCCACCGGTGAGGTAACAGCACTGGGACCCCGGACAAGCTGAGAGACTCCACGTCGTTCACGGGAAGAGAAAAATACCAGCAGTACCAGACAAAGGACGGCTCTTTGCGTTATCTTAGAGTTTGGCAGCGAGCGTGCAGCACACGGAGGAGGAAGCGAAAACGACATGACACTTGTGAAGACTTTGGCTTTAGAGAAACCACAGCCAGAGGTGGGAAATAAAGGGGCAGCAGGTTAAGGAGAAATAGAATTCAATCTTGATTTTTGTTGTTGGGTCGAATCAAATTGGAAAATATTTTGTCCCCTTCCTCCTACCCTATTGTGCCACGGCTTATTTTGATGATTCCATTTTTTTTGGTGAGGTTTGAGTTTTTTCCCCCCCAACTTCCTGTACGTGGGCCGAAAGTTCAAACCATCCAAGAAGGATTATTTGACATTGTAAGCAAACCGAACAATGGTTTCGTTTGATTCCAAAGTCCTCCACTTTGGGTTGGGGAAAAAAAAAAAGAAAGTTTTGTTTCTTTGGTCCAGACAGTGGTCGGAGTGACGGCTCTGAACAAAAGTGAGAGGTCTGAAGCTCGGAACCAAAGAAGGTAACGCAAAGTTCATTTATTTACTGGCGCTGTCGAGATTTCTGAACCTCTTCAGTGTCGGGCGAAAAAAAAAAAAAAAGGATTATTTTAAACTTTCAATCAAATGAGGACAAAAAAAAAATACATTAGCTCAATAAATGGAAAAATGTACATCGCCATTTCCATGGTAACTGGCAGCGTCCACCGTTTGCAAACATCAACATTTCCACACCAGTTACTAAATTGACTGTGATCATCATTCTTTCTCCAATATCGGCATGGCCAGATTAAAAAGAGAATCACCCCCCCCCCCCTCCCCATTGTGGCGTTTCTATTTTCAGCTACGTGAAGAATCTGAATGCATCACCACTGAAACACTGCTAACACACAGGGACATGCTGGGCTGCATGGCAATTACCACCATCTGTCTTTCCTCCGCCGCTTTGAACCCTCTCTCCGTCGCTGCAGTTTGACTACATTTGCCCAACTTTTCATTTTGACATTTCTTTTCTTTCCCCGACGATGTGAAATGAGTTTGCCAAATGTATGACCGACACCACAGCGTAGGGATTGTTTGGCCACTTTTGGAGATCTGTTCACAACTTCAACATTTCAACCTGAAGCGCGTCCAACGGAGCATGAATAAGAGGTCATAATATTAACAGATCAAAAGTGGGGATATGTATAAAGAATGTTTTTATAATTGAATTAAAGGGTCTTGATCTTGACTTTCCACGTATCACTATTGAAGCTGTCACATCTCCTGCCCAGTGCATGCCGAAGCTTTTCCATTCCATTTGTGCAAGTTTGCGATGCTAAAATCGCATGTTGCCTTCCGTTTTCTGTGCTGCACGGACCGACGTCACATCAATCCGCTTTATCCTTGCCAACGAGGGCGACAGGAAAACACAGAAAACCCTCGCCAAGATGAAGATAAAAAGCTGTAGTTTGACAGTGACTTAGGAAAACCATTTTTAAGAACCACTCAATGCACCGATGCAATACAAGGTAGAGTCTGGTGAGGCTCCGCAGAAGACGTGAAGTACGGGAATCCGTTGGGTGCCTTCATCATAAACTCTGACTCTCTGTAAGGCTCAGTGAGGTTTTCTTTTTTTTTTTTTTACCCTCAGTGGATCCACAGCGCACACATCTCTGGCCTGTCAGTGCGTTTCCATTGCCACGGTGACAGGCTGCAATAACACACCACTTAATTGAACGTTGGAATCACTTAGACACACTTAAGGATAAGTGGACTCCAGAATACCGTTTTATCTCAACCCGCTCATTTGAAGTTGCAGCCAAATGTTGCCTTCCACTGTCACTGGCAGCAGATGGTTCGGCTCGACTGCTGTCCCATAATCCTCTGCTGCACAGACAAGGGGTTTTCATCGGGAATGAATGGCTGGTTTAAGTGGCTCTTAACTCTCCCACTACTTTCATCTGCATATAGTTGCCCTGGGAACGCTTTTTATCGCCTTCTATCTCTAGACTGCAAACATATCTCACATGCACAATGGCCACCTCAGCCTTTAAGTTATCTTTATCGTTATTATTGTTGCTAGCGTTGTCGCACAATGCCATCACACACACGCGCGCACACACACACACACAGGTGTGCCAAGATAAGCAGACGCATGCCATGTTCATCACTGACAAACAGAAGTTGGAAAGAAGTCAAATCCCTGGGGATTTTCCAAATGTATGTTTTGGACGGTGTCCCTTTTTAAAGCTTGTAAAACAAAAGTTCTTTCATGGCCCGTGGGTGTGATTTATGTTTTCCATGATGCACACGTGGAGTAAAACACGGTGAACCCTAACACATCTCCACACATGTCAGTGGAATAGGGAAAAGGTTTCTTACCCAAAAAAGCGATGAGCAGCAGAGCTGATGACGGCCTCATGTCGCACACTTCTGCTGGGCTCGACACAAACTTGAAATGGTCACAATCAGGTTGTTGTTGTTTTTTTCTTCCCCCCTTTTCGATTATTCCCAAACAAATCTCGGCATTATGGATCCAAAGCGTGGAGGAAACACTCCTGTGAGATCCTGTTAGGTCCGCGCGTCATAGTTCGAAACAATCCTGCGGCACAGGAGGTTCGCAAAAACAAAAGAAATCTCAGAGAGTCTCACAAAGGAAAGTCCAAACTTTGTCAACGGGACACCCAGGACCGTTTCACTCAGGTGATTCGGATTGGAAATCAGGCAGAGCGGCGCCGCACCGTGCGTCCTCCGTGCGTCCTGCGTGCGTCCTGCGCTCCGGAGGAGTGATTGGACGTGTGCGCGGAGTGGACCGGACTCACCGCCCGCCCCTGCTTACACTCTGTGGGCGTGGGGTGTGTGTGTGTGTGTGTGTGTGTGTGTCTGGAAGTTGTACGTGCAACCCTGCAAAAAAGACACCGAGAGTTTCAATCAACCAATGAACATGCAGAAGTTTGGAGTCTTAGAATAAAACAAACAACTTTAAAAAGATTATACTGTTTAACACTGTGCAAACCTGAAGAACTGCTTCCAAATCATAACATCATATAGTGGTCGGTAATGTTTTGTTTTGTTTTGGTTTTTTTTTCGCATTTTTCGCAACACATTTTATCTGTGAAAAAAAAAATATATATATATAAGTTTTCCTTCCTTCTACTGCCATTGTTGCCAGAGCATGGCTGAGTAACTATGGATTACACACCCAGAAGGACTTTTCAAATGACAATTAACTTTACATTTCCTGAGCCTTTACTTGTCACCAGCAACAACCTGCTTGTTATCATTCCTGATGGATGCTGCACATTTGTCTTGACCGTGACTCTCAAATGTGAAAAAAAAAATATATATATATAAGTTTTCCTTCCTTCTACTGCCATTGTTGCCAGAGCATGGCTGAGTAACTATGGATTACACACCCAGAAGGACTTTTCAAATGACAATTAACTTTACATTTCCTGAGCCTTTACTTGTCACCAGCAACAACCTGCTTGTTATCATTCATGATGGATGCTGCACATTTGTCTTGACCGTGACTCTCAAATTATGTTCCCTCTCATCATCTGTTCTGTGTGCCTGGGGGGAACAAAGATTCCACCACACCTGATGTTTCTGTGTGTGTGCCTGTGTGTGTGTGTGTGTGTGTGTGGGGGGGGGGGGGGGGGGGGGGGGGGGGTCACCTTGGCCTTCAGCTTCTGCCTCTTTTCAACTTTTGGTTCTTTGCCGTTTTCTCTGATCTTTTGACCCTCAGGCGACTCTGCAGCTTCTCCTCTTTCATCCAGACGGAGACTGAATCTTTGAACACTAAATGCATTTGCACAAAAGCTTAACATATTTGAACTATTATTGAGTATTAAGTAAGGACTTCATTTCAAATTCTAGTGCAGTACCCAAAACGTTATTAAAAGAAGAGTTTGAGGTGAAATGTGTATTAAAACCAAAATGATTTGATTTGAGCTATTACTTTTTCCAATGAAACATGTAAGATATTTGATATGCTACATTTACTACTTCACTACTTAGTCATTTGTCTATCAAATGAACAAGGAGCACTTCTATGCAGATTTAAAAACCTAAACGTCCCTCTATGTTAGACAGCTTCCAAAATGCAGAGGCACCAAGCGATGATGGGTTTTAAGATCCTGAAAAAAAAAAGATCTTTTGCAACGCTTTCAAACATAGAGGGCAGTGACCATGGGGGAAACCACACTATACACAAAAACAGCATTTCATACGGCTATCCAATAATCCTCCAATCCTTAATAAGTAGACTCGGCACCACTGAGGGAGTTCTAATTAATTTCTATTGTTTGGAGACTTAGCTCTCACCGCTGCCTCCCTCTGTACGCTCCATGGTATTTGCTCTCTTTCCCCCTAATCCTGGATCCACGCTCTGGGAGAGTGACTCCAGCCCTCCTCCCTCAATGTCAATCCCTTCTTTTTTCTCGGGATCCATAAAAAAAAAAAAAAAAAAGCCACAGAGCGAGATCCGGACAAACAGGCTGATGGGATTTGGAAGAAGGAGCCCGGAAGGGGCATTAATAAGGGGGATGTACGGAGGAGAGACTGGAGGCACGGAGGTGAAACCGGGAGGCTTGTTCTGCTGTGTTGACCCCTGTGTTGTCCTGTGTGGCCAATCAAAGCATCACTGCACTCTCTTTGTGCCTCCCGGCAGGAATGGGATGTATGTGAGGTGGAAATGAGACGGCTTTGATTGTCAAAAGGCTCGGTGAGACAATCTGTACTAAAAGTTAGTTTCCAGTGAGGAGCGGGGATTTTGCCCGCAACTGCTGAAACTTGTTGTTCCCTCTGTAAACCACGAGGGATCTCTTCTAACACGTTTTCCACGTTAAGGCTTTATCATCTGTAAACATTCCGGAGCAGATGAATGTGAATGGGGACATTTTTCAAAGTCGCTGTCTCTCTGTTTCTGATTAAAGCCGTGTTCTGAAGAGCTGGAGGACTGCACTGTTTTCTGTTTGCCGCTCTCTCTCTCTCTCTCTCTCTTTGTGTCCCTGCAGACGTCTGTGTCATTTCTGGAGGGTGCTGTAAAAGACAGAACGGAGAGGGCGTGTCACACAATGCACATAAATCGCATTCCGAGTTAATGGTTGATTTGTTTGTTACTGAATCTCAGGCCGGAGGAGTTACTGACTGACATTACTGAGTGTTCCCATTTTTATTCTTGACACTAGACACCCCCAAATGATTTAAATATGCCAAATACACCAGCCTGAGTTGGATTTACTCTCAATCTTTTGGGACTCTGAGGTCGTTTAGCTGTGGCCTTTTAACTTAAAACTCACAGTGAGGCATTTTTATTATTATGGAAGAGCTGGGAGGTTTTTTGAATCCACTTTTAGATCCTGGCATGACTTCTGCTCCAAAATAGTGAAGCCACAAATAACCTCCCTTTAGGCCTCACCTGTCGGTATATGCTTTCATATTTCCAAGTGAATCATCAGACGCAAAAGTTTGCACTCAAACAACCGAAATTTGGTTAAGGATTTCAAAGGAGCCCAGCCATAACCCACACATCTTTACAGTAAACAACAAAAAAAAAACTGTCTGATGACACGTTAAGGAGACGGTGAAAAACACCTCCAGAGCCACAGAGGGCGTTCTACATCGGTTCTCACGGGCCGAGGAGCACTGATCATCACAAGTAAACCGATCTTGTGAGATAAAAAACATAAACATATCTGCAAACACTTCAGCCATCCTCTGCCACCTGTGCTCTCCTCGCCCCCCCCCCCTCCCCTCCCCTCAGCCAAAACAATGAGTCAAACATGTGAAGTGGCCCAGAGGAGAAGGGCCTGGCCTCCAGCTCCGACTCAGTATGGCCGACATCTGCCGCCGCAGAGACAGTCGAAACAGTGCAGTTAAATCAATCCAGACAGAGAGCGGGAAACGGAGAGACAGAAACGGAGGGGGGGGAAATAGGAGGTGGCGTAGAAGAGGGGGAGGGTGGGGTGGGGTGGGGGTGGGCTTTTCATCTGCGTTGGTAAATACTCCCATGTGCAATGAGAGATCCCATTGTCGAGGAGCTCTTTGAAATACAGCGGCCTGCGGGGTCAAGGGGAAATTGTCCCTTCAAAATCAAAAAAATAAAACCCTTAAAGATTCGGAGAAATCGAGAGAGAGGAAACAGGCCCCAAGAAGCCGATATACTTCTGCCCTAAACTGCATTTTTAGATCATTTACGAACCCGAGCGTTTCATGTTCAACTTCCAGTAGCTTGAGATAAATCATCGGACCGAAGGAGCCAGATGTTGCAGCGAGCTTTGAGGGGCTTTTTAGGCGGAGCACCTCCTCCGGGAGAGACATGCAGGTTTTTTTTTTCCTGCGCGTGAGAGGTGATTGGCAGTAAACAGAGCGTCGATATGAAAAAAGAAAAAAAAAGAAAAAAGAAAAGAACTCTGCCGAGGAATAATGATGAAGCTGGAACGCTGACAGAATCCATAAACTGTCATGTTTCTCCGCTGACGGATCGTTTACCTTGGGCCATTTTCAGCACTGCTGAGGTTGTTTTGTTTTTTCACGGTGGACGACAAGGAGCTGAGGGGAAAAAGGAAAAAACAGACGAGTGAGGACAACGAGAAGGAAAACAGAGAGGCCTGATGCGGCACGACCCCCTCCTCCTCCTCCTCCTCCTCCTCCTCCTCCGACTTTAAAGAGGCCCCGTGTTGTGGCGCTGGCATGCCAGAGTTGGGATTCTTGTGGTTTCTGACAGGCCTCTGTTTGTCCTCTGTGGTGCCAGCTGCCTGGTGAACGTGCGGGCCGACCCGGCACCACCTCGCCCTGGCACAGGAAGCAGAGGTCTCTCAGGGCCGGCCGGAGCTGTCGCGATTTATGCTATAAGCTCGACCATAACCGTAAATATACATGATGGATTCCTCCAGTGACCAGAAAACCAGCTCCGTAGGTATCAAGTGCTCGGAACGAGGCCTTAAGAAAATAACTAGATTGAATAAAAGCGCACGTATGTCTGTGTGTGTGTGTGTGTGTGTGGGTCCTGGCTCACTTCCTTCCAGCTGACAAATCACGGCGTGAAGTGAATGTCGTATTGCTGGTTGAGGAAAGATACATTTATGGACACAGATTGTGCGAATCCTGTGTAGGTAATCTGTGTGGGGAGTGGATCCTGTATTTTGGAATTTCGACCTCACGCCACACGCAAATTCAAAAACAAATTTTCCACTTTACAGCTGAGGAAAATGCAAAACCCTGTCCATTTCCATCCACTCAAACAAACTGATTACTGACCTGCCCAATCTGGCAAGTCAAACATTTTTGGCCATATATTGACTCTTTCATCATTTCCGTTGTCAGCTACATCCACCACAGTTCAAGAAATACAAATATTTAAATCAAACATGAGCTTAAAAAATAGCTGGATGGAAACACACAACATGAAGTGGTTGTTGTGCTGATGATGACTAAATGTATTTGTTGTTGAGCATTTTTGAAGTATTCTGAAAAAGATTCATTTTCTATTGTTACAATAGACATCATGCAGGGATTATATTTAAGATTTGTTTCCAGGGATTTGGTTGGACAGGGACAAAATATTCATATAGTTCAAAACATCTGTTTTGACAGCGGATGCTTCATTGTGGGGCTTTATAACCATTTAATGACATTACTCCACTCCCGTAATGTTCACAGATCAAAACTGCACCACTTGGCAACTCGTGAACAAAATGTGAGACTAAAGAATGAACACTGGTGTTGAGCGGGTTTTTGCCACAAAGTCAGATGTAGAGATTTCACTTTATTTCTGTCCAAGTGTTATTCCCCTGGGTGTGATAGGCAGCTGCGTGCATCAAAGACTCTGGCATGAGTCTGAGGAGGAGGAGGAGGAGGAGGAGGAGGAGGAGGAAGAGTGAGCTCTGAAACGCTTCCTGACCATCTACACACATTCACAGACGGCTGGAAGATGACTGATGCTCTGGGATGAAGTTCTCCGAGAGCCAAAAATATGTCATCACCTTCGAAAGTCACGCCATCCCTTTTGAGTTGGTAGAATTTTTTATCATTTTTTTTCAGACCAGATTTTGAAGCAGACGACTCACTGACATTATTACTTATGGTTGGGGCTGTAAATTACGAATGACTTTATAATACGAAAAGATGATTATTATTTCAAAAGTTAGAGTCTCTTTATAAAGGCTTTGTATTCGCAGGCTGCAGAGATGTTTTATACTTACGGAAGCGGTTCGAAATATGCACATCAGAAACAATAAAAATAAATAAAAAGACTCTGTTACTAAATTGAAGCGTCACCGGAGTTCTGCAGCCGTCCTGGAGCTCTTGATTGTATCACGTCATCTTTCTCATCCACTCCTCCTTCTCCGTCTTCTGCAAAGTGAGCAAAAATGAATAAATAAGCAATCACTTTGTTCAAATATAAAATGATTGATGTTTGTATTGGTGGATGGTCATTGGTGGAGTAGTTTGCCGACAGTGCAACCACAGAAATGTTGCATGTCATGCTCCAGGACATTTGAATAGCTGGTGAGTGATAGTTGAGTTTGGGTCATGCATGTCTGCTTACAAAATATAGCCAGCTATAATTGAGGATTTAAATTTGGTTTGTTTCCTCATGAGATTGCTGCTCTGGCTCCTCTGTCTGAGGACTGACAGGTGGATTTGACCTCTGCACTCGTGTTTTTTTTTTTTTTTTCTCGCCTGGGGCAGGGTTGGATTTTCTGAGCGGTGAGGTCACGCTGTACTGATGTTGTGTGGCCGGCGTATTTATTTCACGCCACAGCGCCGCAGCTGCAAGACAGACATTCTTTGAATTTAGCACGTTGTGCTTCAAAACTAAGAACATAAACGCCACAAGTTCAGGCCTCATCTCTGGAGGTCGTCAAAGAAAAAAAGCATTCTGGGAGGAAAAGATGAGGTAAGTTCAGGAAAAGCAGTTGTAACCAAAAACTAAAACAAGTCCATCGCAGGACAACATCTGGAAAGAGCTTAATATCACAATGTAGTAGACATGCATTCTATAAGTCCACCCTTGGATAATACAGGTCAAATAGTTACACTTAATAATATTTTTTTTCTCTGAAAACAAAATTAGCTGATAACACAAATGTGCAACATTAGTTCTTTAAAAGTAAAAAAAAAAGACATTCGTCTGTCCTTCGTTATTTTGATGGCAAAATCCATAATTGAGGACGACAAATCATCTGAATAAAACGTCTGCTTGTGCTCTTCCGTTAAACATGTCTATGAGTTTTAAAAAGTGTCGTAGATCTCCTTTGGGTCTAAGAGCAAACCCTTTTTTCACTTCCATCCAGGCTTGCCAAACATGTCCCCGCCCTCCCGGCCATCATGACTTTCATCTGCTCCCAACATGGAAGCCCCGCAGCTGGGACTAAAAGAAATCTAATGGTAATTCATTACCGGTTCCATCAGTTGTCAGAACGTGTTGGTGCAGAGAGAGAATTGGTCTCTGAGATCTGAGCTGTCAGACGCACACAGAGCAGCAGGAAGCGACAGGTACGCTTATGTTGGTGCGTTCGGGGCTTTTTAAGTGATGAGGAAATTGCCAGGAGGTCACATTACAAAAAAGCACCCGCACGCCCCCGCAGCATTTGATCCTCTTTTGTGTGCGTCTTTGTGAGTGTGTGAGTGCACATGCCCCAGCCTGAAGAGAGGAAAGGCTTGAAGAGGACTTTTGATCACCCCTGGCTCTGTTTGCACAAATATTTCTAATTACGCACACAGAATACAGAGGTTGATCCTAAGTATCCTCACAGTTCATAGACACAATGGCATGAACCAAAAAAAAGGAGGCGAGACTAATACGTGAGAAACTGACAACGAACGTCAAAACGTTCTTGCCAAAGCTTGTAGGGCAGTAAAAAGATGAGCGTGGGAGCCCAGCTCAGACTATCTGTGCGAGTGAAGTGGTCATGGGGCATGCAGATTGATGGATCCTCGACACAACACCACTGATTTTTCCACAAGCAGGGACAGATTTGTGGTGCGTGTGTAAAAGAGAATTTGTCCCAGATTTTTCTCTCTTCTTCTTCTTCTTCTTCTTCTTCTTCTTCTACTTCCTCTTCTTCCTCCCTCTCCGCTCTCTTCTCCTCTCTGCGGGCTGGATGGAAGGAGCTTTGATGTGGCACTCTCTCAGTGTTGTGACCGCAGGCCCAAGAGGAACCAGATGCTCTTTGGACTGGCTTGTGGTGGAGAGGCATATATATATATATATATATATAAATAAAAATAAAGAGAGAGAGAGAGAAAGAGACATGATGGGTACAGGGTGTGTGTGTGTGTGCGTGCGTGTGTGAGGGGGTGTGTGTCCATGCCAGCCAAGTTTACTGTAAAACTTTCCCGCACCATGGCAGACAGAGAGGTGTCCCGGTAAAGTAGCAAAGATGAACTGAAAAGGTTTAATCAGAAACAAAAGGCAAATAAGTAAATATAATATATATATATACTGTATATGTAACTATAAAAGAGTTTCAAACCATCAGCATACAAGCCCCTCGAAGAATGGCACCACAACCAGCATCGTGGACTAAGCTGAAATCGCGTGTCACATGATGCACGCTGGTCCAGAAACTATTTTCCCGATGCCTGAACGTTAGACTATACTGTATATGCATGATTCCGAGAATTTGGCAGAGCGAGGAAGAAAAAGATCGCAAACATGAATTAGTCCAGTACGACTGTTGAGTGAACGTCCATGTTCTGTGGAAACCTGAAGCAGCTTGGATTGGAATAACTTTGGCGGCCTAAGATTCACATAAAAGTGTCTCACACTTTTAAAGGTGGATACAGATTTATGCATTCCAACCCAGTGATGGTGCACAACATGATATCTGGTTTCACAAAACTGTTTTTTTTTGTTTTTTTTTAATTGGACTGAATTTTTTCGTAAATAGGGAATATTTGTCGCTGAATTATAATATCATTGGCTTCATTTAGATTTACTTTATATACATGTAAAGACATAAACTCATATTTGTACCTTCACAAGTTGACATATAACTCGCCCTAATTCCCACCAGCTGTCGAGAAAGACACTTTGTTGTATTTAGCCTTCACGAGAACAGAGCCGTCGCGTTATGAGAACCAGGCTGTGCTCTGGCTGAGGGAAAACATGTTCTTGTATTAAACTGAAAGAAAATATCATTAGAAAGATTCAAAAATAATAAAAACGCTTGGCTCACCCTCATTAGGACAAATAAAATGGAACGTGATTGCAGTATTCACTGGCTGTTTAATGTAGCCATGGTCAGAAAACAATAATATTGAGAGTAGATGACATGAATTACTGATTTTACGTTTTTTTTATGAAACGTCTGGATATCGCAGCTGGATATAACTCAACCGTCGACAGTAGTATTTCGTGCCACAAGAACATGCGAGTTGGAGTCATGGACTTGTGGGTCTTATTCTGAAAGGGTCCAGAAGAAAAAAAAATGGCTGAAGAAAAGTTGGGGATTTCATCTGGAAGGAATCTCGATACAATGACCCGCGTATCTACACTGTGGCTGAAATGTGAAGAAATCTGATCAGGTTGTCATTGGGTTACTTCACGTACACTTTATCCCCTGTTAATTCCCCCTTCCCCCATTTTAATTCACTTCAGTTACTTCAGCTTTTACTACATTTCCCAAAACTACGTGTGATGATGCTTTAGAACATGCCTGCACTGGCTCCTCTCAGCTCCGGATTGTATTATGTGTAGGTGGAGGGAGTGGTGGCCAGGGTAAAGGCAAAACAGAGTTATTCTGGTCGAAAAACAAAGCAAAAACAAAGTTGTTGTTCTAAAATGCAGGGACAAGTCGGAAGTTAAAGTCTTGAACGGATCCTTCTCAATCTACACCCTGTAATCCACGAGGACAAAGCACATTTATCAGAACTCCAAAAATGAAAGCTATCAGAAAAGTAATGACATTAAATGAAATCGCAGGTCTCCACACTGAGACATGGCGAGGATTAGTACAGGGCAGGGCAGATTTTAAAGCTCTGTGGAATCCATAAGGGAAACTCTGGAGAAGCTTGAAGAGTGATTAAAGAGATGGACCCTGGTCAAGGATGTGACCAAGAACCCTTGGGGGACTCTCAGAGAGTTTCTCAGCAGAGACGAGAGAACCTGCCAAAGAGACGGCCATCTTTGCAGCTCTCCATAAATCAAGGGCCTTTATGGCAAAAGTCACTTTGAGCAAAAGGCGTATGACAGCCAGCTTTGACTCTGCCAGACAACATTTAAAGGACTCTGGGAGCGCGAGGAAAAAAAAGATTCAGTGGTTTGATGGGACAGGAAAAATCTCAAGACTGAGCACGACATCGGGTGCCACAAGGCTTTTCGTGGACACGGAGACAGAAGAGAAACTGGAGGATCCATGCACCCAAAGATGGTGCTGAAGACCAGCCAGAGCCCAGACTCACAGTAAACCAAACAGAACATCTGTGGAGAGAACCTGAAGATGGAAGCACACAGACGGTTCCCATCCAATCGGACACGGCACGAGATGATAAACCAGGACAGATGGGATAATCTGCCCGAATCCAGGTGTGCTGAAGCCAGTGGAGACTCACCCAGGAAGAGTGGAGGTCAAAGATGCTGTAAAGTTGGCTGGAAGTACTGACTTATAGGTCAGAAGGCCTTTGAGAGATTTACTGTGTTGGATTTTTGGAAGATTTGCAAAAATGCCGGAACATCTTTTCACTATGATCATTTTTGTAAGAGACAAAATAAAATAAATTAAATCTACAATACGAGTATGTAGAAGAAGTGCAATTAAGGTTATTATTATTATTATTATTATTATTATTATTATTATTCAGGAAAAATCTCAAGACTGAGCACGACATCGGGTGCCACAAGGCTTTTCGTGGACACGGAGACAGAAGAGAAACTGGAGGATCCATGCACCCAAAGATGGTGCTGAAGACCAGCCAGAGCCCAGACTCACAGTAAACCAAACAGAACATCTGTTATTATTATTATTATTATTATTATTATTATTATTATTATTATTATTATTATTATTATTATTATTATTATTATTATTATTATTCGATAAATAACATGACTTGTGAATTTCATTAAACATAAAAAGGACGAATTTTAACTCCAAGTTTAGCTGTGCTTGACATATGGCGATGACACAATTTGAGAAAGACACATTGGACTGTGAAATCTTCTGTGCTGACTTTTTGGAAGATCTGCTGACGGAGCAGCTTTCCGCCGCCGGTCCCACGTCAGAAGGACGGTCTGTCTGACCACCGGGCCACCAGCAACCACACCAACATCAGCAGCACGACAGAACACGAGCGCCATCAAAAAACCCGGCTCCTCCGCCCCCGTTACTGTACCATTACACAAACCTCATAATGCGTTTGATTTATCACCCTCACGTGACTCTGTTGAGCTTCTTTTTTTTTCTTCTTTTTTTTTTTGGCAGGGAGGGCCTCTCGGAGCTCCGTCTTTGGGTTCCGCCACAAAAAACTTAAAGACGTACATTGCGAATTTCCCTCCGGTCACCGGGGGACGATCATGTTACTGAGAGGACATGAAGAGGAATGAAAGCCAAAGGCAGGCAGAATATTCTGAGCTCTTAATAACGATGTTGGACATGAAGGAAGGATTGTTGTGGAGGAAAAAAAAAAAAAAGTCAGTCTTTCCGTCATCCTCCTCTCCTTCAGCTTGCTCCCTCCGTTTTCTCCGTGTCTCTCCCTGAGGTAAACATGTACATGAGCTGTTTATCTTCCATGTCACATCACTGTTTATGCACCAAGCCAAAGCATAATGGACACGGCGAGCCCCCCCCCCCACAGTCACCCGAGCGCTTTGATTGGGAGAAAAACGACACAGGGTTGATTTTGTTTACTGCAGACGAAGACAAGTACAGAGGATTCCGGACTTTAACGCGAGCTGCAGGACCCGAAAATTGCTTTAATCGTCACAGGACCATAAACAGAGCAGCGTTTGTCTCGGCCATGTTGGATGAGTTTACATTTGAGACATTTGCAAAAGATACTGAGTCACTGGTGGGAAAACAAATGGATATTGTGTGCAAGAATCAGAATATATATATGAATTTTTACAAGACCTTGTTGTTTTCCTCCCAAAGCAGAGTGGAATGATTTTTTTTGACCAGGCTTTTTCTCTTTTCTGACCCAAATTTTTATTTTTAGAGTCAATTCTGCAGCTATGGAGAAGTTGAAAGATGATGATGCGTAACACGGGCTGGAGCCAGGAACACGATGGTCACTTACATCCACTGCCTGTTCGTTTGATGCTTTTATTGGGGCGGACTGGAGTCAATTTGCAGGTTACGCGAGTACAGGGGACAACGCGGCATCGGGGTGCGTTCAGCAACGTGTCTGTTGTGGCAGCAAATCCTTCCTTCCTTTGCGCCAACACCTCCACCACAGCCAAACAACTTTTTTTCAGCAATATCTTTGCATAAAAAACTTCACGGGGTTATAATAGTGTAAGACAACAAGAATAGTATGAATGTGTGCGAAGACAAAAATGCAGTCCGCCTGATTAAAACTGGACTAAGGCCTCGTCACCTCTGCAGACACACACCTGCCAAATGTCAAGAGCGCGCGTGTGTGCGCGCGCGCGTGTGTTCTGTCTCCGCACCAATCACACTGAGAGGAGTAACTCGCATGTCTGTTTGCTGATATTTCCCCCTCATCCTATAAAATGCTTCCTGCCTCGAACGAACCACCGCGTTACCAAAAACAACAAAGGGCTGCTGTGAGAGTTTTCAAATGCAGATTTTTTTTCAGTCAGACATTGAGCCGCTGACGGAAGAACTCCCAGACGATGCCAGTGGCTTGTTTTATGTGGAAGAGTGCTGCCAATTTAAGGATCCTCTTTTGGTTTCCCTCTTTAAAGATCAAAGGGATCCTGGGTAATCTGTTTGACCGGGATCCGCTGTCTCCACGACAACAAGATCACAGACAGGAAGCCTGTGCTTCCTTCACGGGCCCTTGTCATCAACAATGCAACCACTCAGCAGTGTCTGACTCTCCCATAAGTCACAGTGTGTGTGCGTGCGTGCGTGCGTGCGTGCGTGCGTGCGTGCGTGTGTGTGTGTGCGCGCGCACGCAAGCCTCTTTGGATTTGTGTGTAATTCAACTCCAACACTGTCTCATTTTTCCTTCTCACGTGGGGCATGTTTTGCAAAAATCTTCGGGTCCCGAAATTGACACACAATCTCTCGTTCCCAACTCTTTCTCAGCCTAAGGTGTGTGTGATGTGGGTGAGTTGAGTTCGGCTTCAGTGAGGTGGAACACATCTTTTAAATGCTGCGTTCAGAGGTCACTATGGAGTGCCCCGCCCCCATGTTTGCCCAACACACGATTAGAAACAAAGACTAAGCGTCTTTCTCTGGCTCTGTAGGAACAAAGCATCACCAGATACATCCTCCGCTACGGGATTCATCCATAAAACCTTCTACCGGCAATTTTTTAGGCACACACCAACTTTGTTCACAGCTGTAATGATGTGAAAACACAACTCTGCAGCGAACCACAGGGGTTCAGGTTTCCATCCACCAGTTTTTATATGATATTTTCAATTCGCAAATGAGAAACACGTGGAAATGCCAGAATAAAAAAAAAAAAAAAAAAAAACAGGCATAGAAAATAAATACCACAAATACTACGTTGACTTATAAATCACGACGTTCACGAAGCATGCGTCAAATCTGACCCTAAACCAACTGGAGGGATGAAAAGTTATGGCTGACAAAGAATTTGATTTGTGCGAACTCTTCTGGAGTCCTTTCTCAAAATGAACATGAAACGAAACATACATTTCATAAATCCATCGTGTTTTTATACATTGATTTCATTAGTTTGAGGTCTGAATGACATTCATTTGACTATGTCATCTTATATCCTCCAGTGGTTTATCGGGTATGGCAATTTAAGTACGAATACTGACAAAACTGTGACATTTTCTTTTTCAGTTTTTTAAAATTAGATTCAACTTCATTCTGCAACCTATTTTGATGGACAACTTGATTACAGAAATCTTTGTTCTCCTAAATAACAAACCCTGTACATTTCAGTGATTTGACTGTTTTGCGCTCCTCGTGGTTCACAGTTACCAGCGGAGCAGGGATCATGGCCTCCCTCTCCTCCAGCCCAAAGGCCTGATGGGAACAGTGTGTGGATGTGAACATGTGTGTGTCGCAGCCTTTCTGTCATCTTCAGACTGGTTCAGACCGAATGTGAACAATATGATGTGGATGCCCCCTCGGCTTTCTTTTTTTCTTTTTTTTTTTCCCGCCCCGGGGATTGCGGAGTCTGCATCCTATTACGAATCTCTTAGAATCTCATGATTGAAAGATGGAGCGAGGCCGTGAAAGCCGGAGGAATCAGCTGCGGCACATTACAACTCAAAGCCTGACAGATCTTCTTCTTCCCGGATCAAGAAACAGATTCTGTGGTGTTTCTTTTTTTTCCTCTCTCAAGTCCATCTTGTTTGCATAACAACCAAAGCTGGGTAGATTTAAAATGTGTTACTGTGGGGCATCTACGGCGCACATTTGACTGAACGATGAATGTGAAGCCGACACACAAAATATGAGCCTCGTTTGTTTGCTGCATCTGATTGTAGCCACATGAATGTTCCGTAATGCCACTTAAAATCATACTTTCCAGGTGTAATGGTTAAGTAATTATCATATTTTGCTAAAGAAGAGAACATTTACATTTTTAGCCACTGCTCTGATCCACTGTGATGGATAAAAAAAACGAGGATATGTATCAGTTTAAAAGGACATACTAAGTTATATCAATACTTATTATGGGGCTAAAGTTTTCATGGCTTCAAAATTCTCAAACTGTACAAGATGTAGCCTAAATCATAACAACTCCACCACAATGCATTTTAACGCGCCCAGTTTAGCTCAAGCTGGGCACAAAATCACATGGCAAACACAGATATGAAATGCATTGATTATGGTTTCCATCCCATCTCTAACCATCCGTCAGTGCCGGTGTCTGTGAGCCGCAGTCTTTCTCCAAGCTTAATCCAGTAGGTGCAGCGCTCTCAGAACCTCCAGCCAGAGTATCCCAGTGTCAAGGAGTCGCCGCAAGCCTCAAACCGTTCACCAGCGGAATATCTGGTGGTACACACCAAAAGACACGAAACACCCCAGGAAAGCAAAACTGCAACATATCAGCCGGAATCTTGGACCAATGACTGAACGATCTCCAGGACCAACCCACACGAGTGGCCGACACCCGGACGAGAACCGAGCCCAATCCTCAAAACGGAGACAGAGGTCGCGACCTTCCTCCACCCATTTGTCCATTAAAGAGCCAGATTACATTATTTTGTTTCGTAACCTCACGTCATCATATATCCCAAATAGAAGGACTAGTTCCATGTCTCACTGTAAATATGAAGCCACATCAAGTATTATTGTGGGGTTTATGGCAAACGTTTTTAACATCCTGAGGGAATGGTTTCCTTTCCACCGCAACACAGCCTGGGGTTTTTATATTCAACACTGTCCAGCCCTCACAGAGTCCAAATGGGAGTTTCTCTCTGGCACCATCCAAAGTCAAATAATGATTAGAGTCTGACTTCACGTTGGAAGAAACCGAGAAAGAAAAGTGACTCCGTGGAGCCTAAAACTTCAACATTATTAATGGCGAGGCCAAAGCGTTGTATATCTGCAGAGGATTTGTCACAGAGCGTGAAGCCTTCCTCGCTCCTCCTCGCTCGTCCCACTCCTCCTTCTCTCCGCCCGTTCCAAACACTTCGTTGCTGATGAGTTGTGAGGCAACGGACTTTCAAACATTTCACTGACTCCGTCTCTTGGCAGGGCCCGTTTGTCTGGTCCCTGCAGCGGGTTGGAAACAGATGGAGGAGCGACGGAGGAAAATGTGCTTGGATATCTCAACCGTCTCGAACACTTGCCTCATAATCTGTCAGGGCTCTCCGATCTCTGAATTCATCTCACGCGTGCAGCTGCAGCTTTTTGGTCGACAATGAAACATTCCTGTAATGTAAAAAAAAAATGTCGCCACCTTTGTGTGTGAGTAAAATCTGTATATGTGCTTTTTTTTATTATAAAAAAAGGGAATTAAAAGATGATTAATATTAATATTAACACAATAATAATTTCCCCACTGTGGGACAATAAAGGATTATCTTATCTTATCTTATCTTCTTCTATTTACTGCTATTTAAAGAAAGCTCCTCAAAAGCAGTGGGCACTCAGAAATCCGGCGGGTTGAACTCAAGTCTTGTTTTCATAAAGTTTTTATGGACAAGCGGCGTTTTTTATTTTCACGCAGCTTTCCATCGTTATCCATAACTGGTTTTGCCTCGTAATTTATGAAACTTACCCCGCGCCATGCAGATAAAGACATAACTGTTTCACGTTTAATAGCGTTTCTCTCTTCTTGGTGCCCTTTGGTGCAGGAGGAGGAATGCCTCCATCCTATCCTGTGACACATGTGCTCGTGGATAAAGCCAAGTCATCCATCACTTGTAAACATTTGGTTTCCATTTCATAAATGCATATCAGATTTATGTAAAGCACAAATCAGCCTCCAACCTTTGTCAACAAGGAGTCGTTCTCCAAATAAAGCCTGTGTTTGGATGCATGTTTGGTAAATGAAGAATGCAATGCAAAATCTTTTCTTGACAAATTTGCTGATTCGGTACAGTTTTATATTTATTCTTAAAACTTTGAACATCTTAGCTTTCCCGGTATAAATAAAGGTTGAACAATAATATATTCCATTTTACACCCTTAAGGAGGGTTTTATGTCCTGGGGTTCTAAAAAAAAACAACAACTGATTATCTGTCTGTGTTTGTACAGATTTATAGTAAATTTTATGAAGGCCCTTAGGTTACCAACCGTACCAACCACTCAAAGTGTTTTTCCACCAAACTATGCAATACACATTTAATGATTCACAGACACACACACACACACACACACACATTCATACAGTGCTTCTATATAAAGAGATTCTCTGTCCCACATCCTGTTCAGGTTCAAGGACACGCTGACAGCCACTGACCTTTTGATGAGTGGACGACCCCCTGAGTCACGGCCGCTTTAGTTTCCTAAAAATAAAGAAAACAGAAAAGTGAATTACATTTTTCATTTTATACTCTTGACCTTGTCGCTAAGAATAAGCACAAGAACAGATAAGAAGATGACACAGCGTGGACTGACTCAGGTATCCGTTTTATCTTAATATTAAATAATGATCGATTGATGGCTTAATGCGAAAGACGCATTTTAGGACAACGTGCACGTTTGCAGGTGGTGAGGTTTAGGTTAAGATGGCCAAATCAGATACGGAGCCTCGGCACGAGCTCAAAGGCCAAACCTTCGGCATTCCTCTTCCAGGGGCAGGACCACCCACGCCCATCCCTCCCAACTCGCCCGTCCCTCCCCTGGGTCTCGGATTACAAGGCATCGCTGGTCTCCAAAAGAGAATGTCCCAAAAAAAAAAAGAAACTTGAACTTCAAAAGAGGACTAATCTGAAGTAGCCCGAGTTAATCGTGTGCATCTGTTGCGCAGCTCCGAGGCTCCTGACCCACGGGAGGCTTCGCTCCGTCGCCTGCCTCACCGTGCAACAGCAACCCAAACCCAAAATCACCGCTCCTCAGTGGGAAGTTCTCTGGGACATTGACAGACTGTCAATTGGAAGTCGGGTAGTGGCTATTTCCTCCAAAATGTCTGATTTTACAAAACTGTTGTCAAACGGGTGCCGTGACCTCAGCAGAGTCTTTCATTTTCCCTGCCAAGAGTGACGTCGCTTTGCAGACAGTAAGGTCAGTTTAAGGACAAAATCAAAAGAAGTCATGTTTAAATAGTATGTCGTCAAACGCAAAGAAAGGTAACCTCTCATTAGATCTCTTTATATCTCTTAAAACGCCCCGAAAACCAGAGCAATGAGTCGAAAGATGCTAAAAAGCAAGCTCATTACTATCAGAGCCGACACGAAGCCTGCTCCTAAACAGTATGCCATTTTGTAAAATGATCAACAATCAAACTCATTTTTAATTTGGGTACAGAACCAGTAAATGATGAGCAGATGTACACATTAATAATGAATAGGCCTGAAAGGCTGATTGGCCCTCGGACTGTCACACTTTTTTTTTTTTTTTTACTTATTTTACTCCAACAGTGTTTTGATCATTTTGTAAAAACTACACACCGATCTACTTTAAAGCTACTCAAAGGCCCAAAAAAGAAGATATTTTATGCGTATTTTATGAGTGGTGCCCTTTAAATGGATTAGTCTCTTTCTTACCAACCCTGCCATTGATGGAAACTCAAGCCGTGTGGGCAAAGCGTTATTCGATGATTATTATTATTTCTTTTTAAATCACCATCTGTTTTGAGCTGAATCGACCTGAATCTGCGTTCATATGACCCCGGCACACAGGAGCCAGACATCGCTGACATCAGTGAGTGCAACATTAGATTCCTCTCCATTTTTGGGAGCAATGACATATCCCCGACCAAACCGTCTGCATTCCTCCGTGCGGGACAGAAAAAACATGGCCTATCACGTTTCCTCCTCGGCACCACCTTTGCCAAGCAGATAGCAACTCCAGCAACATGTGGCCTGCCCTTGAAGGCTACCCAAAGCCACATGTGCGAATCCCCCCACCCCCTCACACACACACACGCACAAATGCACACACACAAACGCTCACACTAACACACACCCCGGCGCAACCCCGGTGCTGAATGGGGTGATTAGGGGGAAGCCAAAATCAAAGGTACACATTTGGAAAATTAAAGGACTCGCAGCGCGGCCATCTTTTTCCTCTCTCAGGAATGTTTCTCCTTGGACGAGCCAGCGGCCCAGAGGTCGAGTGGGTGTCCGCTTCTCAAAGCCGACCCAAAATATGACCTTTCGTCATTTGGTTGTGAACTGATTACTTCGAGGACGTGTAATGACAGAGATGATAGCTCCTTGTCATCATTGCGTATCTAACATGTTGAGACAGTTCTGACTATGAAACCCAGATCAGATTTATGGCATTTTCACCTAAGGCAAGATGGAACTGTGCGAGGACAAATTAGCTTCACATGCGAATCTCGCATGAAAATTTGGTAAATGAAATATGAATACCAAGCCTCTTCCAGCCCAGCCATGAATTTGATGCATAAACTAATCATACTTTATATAACAAAGATGTATAAAACAGCCCTTTTGTTTTCAAGTCGCAAAAAATGATAAGTATTGTGAAATGTATATTACATTCATCATTTATCTGTCTAATCTAAAACACTTGGAGAAACTAAAAACTAAAAAACTCAGCTGCTCATTTAAATTGACTTTTTTTTTTTTTTAAATGCAGGCTTTATATTTTCTATATACATTCAGAGCATTGTATAGCACTTGGGTCAAGCAAAAAAAAAAAGAAAAATACACACAGACACACAAAAACACACAAAGTGGCACACCAAGGACACACACACACCCCAGCAGCTCGGCCAGCTTTTCAAAGCATGAATACAAAAATGAATATAGATGGGTAATCATTAACTAGCTCGTGGGCCTTTTTATCGGGAAAGGAATGTGCAAGTAAAAATTAGTCGCTCTCATCTCTGGAAAAAAAGTCATTTATCTTGAGTGAAAAAACAGTTTCACATCTGAACATCTAAAGTGTGCGGAGTCATAAATCACATCCCTCCCGCCACCTTCCTCATCCTCCTCATCCTCCTCCTCATCCATGACATGATGGATAGGAAACACTTGGGATCATCTGTTTATGTTTAACAGTGTCTCGGATATTAGACCAGTTGTCCGACACCTATGCACATGTGTAACTCATGTGCGTTTGTCATTGTGTATGTGTGTGTGTGTGTGTGCGTGTGTGTGTGTGTGTTTATCTTCTTTCTTTCACCACTCGCCTCCAGTTTCGAGCATCCGCTCCATCAAGGTGGTGAATTATTCACAGACCGAGCCGGGCTGTGTCATAGGTGTGTGTACACTGGAGGGAAAGGCATCTGCTAAGTGAGTGTGTGTAGTCAGTGCCACATCCTGTTTACATTCACACGGCCCACTCCCACAAACCAGTTAGCAGACTTGGTATTACGTTGCCTTGTTTCCTCGCTTATGTTTTTGTTTTGCATCATGTTTAAATTTAGTGTCTCCATACGGTTGAGCCCCAGACACCCCTGCCTTCTCAACCTTCTTAAAAAAAAACAAAAAAAACATTGTCACCATCCTTCCACCTGTTCCCCGCACACTGTGTCCACTTTGTGCCGAAACAGCAACTGCTAGGCTGCAGGGGATCGGCGTCCCTCTGAAAGTGGCCCGCCAACCTTCTGTCTACGAGGTGTTTATGGCAGCAGGTTGGATTTTAGGCACTCCAGCAATGTGAGCCCCCCCCCCCCCCGCGCATTGCATGTAAAGGACTGCTTAGATTAATTTTTCTTTTAGCTTATGCCCCCTAACTATTGCTAAGCCTCGGTTTGAAATGTAAGACTGTGGGAATATGGCACGTCCAGTTTATTTCCCCATCTGAGCCATTTGGTTGTAAAGAACTGAAAGGCTCTTGCAGTTGGACGCAGCATCGGTGGACTTGTGTGGAAGCACGTGCACGCAACAACTGTAAACGGCTCATATCTTTCCCCGTTGTATTACAATCTGACGGAGGCAGGCTGGCAGGCACTAACTGGAAAACGAGAGCCGGAGCACACGGCCCGGGCCTCATCGAATAACCGCTTCACCGTCTCTGCTGAACCGCCACGTGAGATGATGTCGGCGGACTTTAAAAGCCTCTGGCTGCGGTGCTGTTGACCACTCGTGGTGGTTTTGAGACAAGGCCTCCGCTGTTGGACGGTGGATCTGAGGGTCAGAGCGGACGCAGGAGGCTACAGCTGCTGATAATGCCGCCGCCGCCGCGCCGATTTGAGTCATGTGTCGAGAGGATGAAAGCGGACGCATTAAGGGAGACGTTTTGAAAGGTTTCATGTCCAATTTCTGTGATGCCGAGTGGGTTTTCTTTTTTTCTTGTTAACTCCCCTTCCCAGCGATCACTTGTCAAACTGAGACAGTTGTTTTTCCCCCACAGACTTTGAACGATAGACGATATGACGGCTCCCCAAAAACAGCAGTAAGCCATAATGGGCACATGGGTTAAGCTAAAAAGTAAAAGAATGCGGCTTATACATTTTTTCCAACGCCGGTTTCTGTCATGTTAAGAGAGTTATGATCGCACTGATATATGCTGAAATATAGTCATGCGATAAAAATGGGATTTGGTTGAGCAGGTGTATCATGGGCCCGTCTATACTGCGACCATTACTTCTTCTGCCAAAACTTTGGGTCCAAATAAAGGTTTAACTTTTTTTTTTTTATTGCTAAGAATTTTCAGCTAATGAGCCAGATATTTCTCTCAGGAGCTGAAATACCTAAACTGACCATGAATATAAGGCTGACATCAGGTGGCCAGATGTCAGGATAAATAAATAAATTGGCTGCTCGTCTCGAGATATCAGCATTTTGCCTACATATGACAAAATAAAAAGTGTTTTCCTTTTTATGGGAGTTTTTATGCTTCTTACAGCATATCATCATGTACGTAAGTGTATACTTATCTCGTGTTGTTTGTTTGTTATGAATCTCCTTTAAGCTAAGAATAAAGTGGTTGTTTTTCTCTGTTACTGTAAAAATAAAATTGTTTCCTTGGATCACGTTCTGTTGTCTAACTATTTGGCACTATTTCTTCCAAAGCAGGAATGAATCAGAACCAAGAAAACAATTATATTCCTGGAAAGACTTGTGCAGACAGACAGACTCCAGGCGCTGAATCTAATCCGTACTGCTCTATGCTGATCAGTGATAAAAAACGTCCAAATTGTAAATGTATTTAAATGAGAATGACGTGAAGATGGTTTTTTTTGTTTTTTGTTGCTGGTTTGAACTGCTTAATTCAGAAATGTAACAGCAGTCCACAGCAGTGATGTGACAGACTATTCGGAATAATTTCAGTTTCCAAAGAGATTTGACCCTTTGTCCTGCTATAACAGTTGAGCTTCTTTTGAGGCAAGATGGGGAACTATTGAACTATTGACATTATTGTAAAACTAAAGTTTGGAAGTGTATAAAAGAAACCAATGGTAATTTAAGAAATATTTTATCTGTACTGGAGCCAAGAGAGCTTAGCGTGAAGATTTAAAACAGGAGGGAAACAGCTCCCCTGGCTGTGTCTTAAGGTAACAAAGCTCACAAATTAAAATGTTGACAACTTTAAAAGTTATTGTTAAATTCAACTTCCCTTTAAATATTTTATTCTATTGTGTTAAAAAAAACTGAGGGCTTACCGTGTAATACACTGTCATGTCAAATTCCAAAGAAGACAAGTCCATATTTTCCCCAGGGGGTCCTGTGGGCTGGCAGAAAAAAATATAAATATAATTATAAATTATATTATATAATATAATATAGAAAAAATATTGAAGCTATAGCTTCAATTATTTCGTTTCTTGCATTGGGAATGTTCTCAGATTAAACTTGAAAAAAAAAAAAAACCCCACAGACACAGACTGAGATAACAACCGCTGATAATTGATATTTGATCACCCGCTGAGCAAACAGGTCCACAGGGTTCCTCGACTTCAGGCCAACGCACATAAAGAAATTATGAATAAAACTATTGTTCTCTGAGGATTCACTGAATATTCAGCTGAGGGAAATGCTTACTGCTTTTACAGGCCAATATGATTATACTGTCGAGGCCCTCCAGGGCGCTTCAGAAATCATCTGTATTTTAAATAGAGAAAAAGAAGCTGTGACCCACAGTAACATAGAGGTCAATTTAAATTTAAACCTGAAAGCCTAGCGTCTATTCTCCCAAACATATTATAAATCATCATATATATCATATAAAGAATAACATATTATATGGTGAGGGTCATCATAATCCAGTAGGCGGAAAGAGACACGATGGGCTACGTTTAAACCTCAGCTTTGTCTGGTAATGATTACTAAGCTGGAAATGCATCTGACTTCTCCAAGAAGCTTTTTAAGTAGTACGCTATTTGTATAATTTCTTATGTCATGCGAGTAAATCAAGGTTGTCTACACAAACTCTCACTGCAGAGTCGTAGGGGCAATTACTCCAAGTCCTATCCTGATGAAAATCATTGTGTTTATGTGTCGGGGTAAATGCTCTACTGGGGATTCAGCAGTGATTCTTTCAAAGTTTCCCTTGAAATACTTTACTCTCTGATAAAAAAATAAATAAAAGAAAGTCAGAGTAGTCAGGAGCAACTTAAGTCACCTTTCTTTTCCAAGATGTGCAACACCTGCTCCGAGACATGATCACACAGTCCCATAGAGCATAAGCAAAGATCAAGCAGGGCATTGATCAGATTCATTTAGATAAAAAAAAATCTAAAAATCCATTTAGATCCCCCTTTTCAATCACTAATTGATATATTACCACAGTTTTCCACACAAAAGATGGTTAATGAAATTAAAAATTGAAAAAAAGTTCTGTTTTTGTCAGGAAAAAGTGAACGATGTCCTCCTACAAGTAGTGGAATATCTTTCATAAAATCTATATTTATCTGAGAGATATTATATATATATATATATATATGACCATCACAATAACCAAAGGTCATTTAGAATCCCTTTCAACACAACCAGAAATAAAAACTGGTTGGAAATAGTCAGCCCTTTATCTTTCTTTAGTATAAAGTATGGATTTTTTATTTTTTTTACAAAGCATAACAATATTGGAATCACGCAGGTGAAGCATGTAATTGTTTTTAAATTGCCTCATTTCTATGAAAAATACAGAGGACATGACCTCAGAATCCACAAATGTAGTTTAATCTGTGAGAAGTTTTCGGCCCAGTAACAGATTCCAGATTGGGGAAAATTACAGGTAACATTTTTTTGATAATTTGATTACATCTGCTTTTCTCAGCTAGTTACCAGATGTGTTGCTGCCTTCAGATCTGTCACTGCGATCAGCAGGGGAATTTCATTAGACCGAGACCTCCCTGGACGAGACTGATAAGAGCCGAGGAGGAGGAGGAGGAGGAAGGAGGAGAACACCGTGCGCAGTGTTTGACCAAAGACAGCCCTCGGTTGTTATCTCTGCTGGGGGACGAGGAGGGGAGGAGAGGGCGTAAGCACAGTGGGGAGCTGGGGGAGGTTTGGAAGGCAGCTCGGAGGTCGGATCAGGAAAAGGAGGAAAAAGAAAAAGCGATGTGACAGAACGGGAGGGAGAGGAGGGGAGAGTGTAGAAAACAGGAAAGGAACAGATAAAGGAAGGAAACAGTGATTTGTGGGGGATATATAAGGAAATAAGACCGAGCAGGGGGAGATAAAGGGGTCAAACATGAAAGAAAAGTAGGAAGGAGGAGATGTAGAAGAAAGGGACAATTCAAAAAATGAGAGGTATCTGAAAGAAGAAGAGAAATAGAGCACAAGGGAAGAAGGGCAAAGGAAAGGAGAGGAGGAACTATAGGAAGGTGACATTGACGAGGAAGGGCAGGAGACAGGAAAGTGATGCAGAAGAAACGGGGCAGGTGGGAAAGATGGGCAGATAAGGGCGGGGGGGGGGGGAGCAGACAGTTGGAGGAGACAAAAGAAACAGGGGGGCACAGTGAAGTGGAGGAACGACTCACCTTGAGGAGTGATACGATGATAATCTCTCAGCTCCGAACATCAGCTCCGGCCTGGAGGGACGGGGCTCCTGCGGCCAGATGGCAGCCATGGGCTCGGCTCTCCTGGACCTGCGGAGATGGCACGGCGACCCACATCCACCGGGCGTGGCTCTGCAGGTCACCGCCGTCTGAGATCAACAAAGACGAAGCCTGTGCGCGGTACACGGCGGGTCTCGGTTCACGAACGGGCCTCTGTGTGGGAGAGGAGCTCCTGTGTTCAAGGTGAGCAGTGAAGAAAGCCCCCCCCAGGGGGGGGGGGGGGGCTCCCCCCGGAGCCTCCTCGCGTTAATGTGACACCGGCTCTGAAGATGAGCAGTTAATCGTGTGTTATTATACAGTTGTGTCATAGGCTTAAGTGCTTCCTCGCAAATCAGTTTAATAGTTTAAAGTGTGTGAGTTGACACAGTAAAAGTACACATCTGTGGATTACTGACTAGGCCTACAGGGGCGCAGGGCCCACCGAAACAAAAAAAAAAAGGTGGGTCGCACAACTACAATGACAAAAAAGGCACAAAATGACATCAAAGACATGGAAAACTACAAAAAACAGACAGACCCAGAGCGACTACACCAGAAACATTCTATAAAGAGACACAAACATTCCCACACAACACAAAAAGACCACAAAACAAAATAAAAAGTACAAGGAGAACTACAACAAACAAAACAAAAAAAGGCAGAAAAAAAGACTTCAAAGAAACACAAAAATTCCAAATAAAAGAACCAACCACACACTACAAATGAGACACAGACCAACACAAAAAGCTGCATTGATGAGTCTGGGGGTGTCGCCGGTGCGGAGCAGAGTTGAGGGGCGGTGGGGGCGTGGGCCCCCCGGAGGGGCCTTGTCATGTCATAATTCATCCGGAGAAAAGTGGTGGATTTATGAATTGACATCTGATGCCGCGAAAATGCAGAGCGAGGACATAAAGCGACCGGGGGAGAGAGGGAGACACAGCATGATCATGAAGTCCTCAAGAGCTGAAGACGTACCAGATGGTGCTGGAGCAGAGGACGACATCACAGGAGAGCGCACAACTCATGAATGTCAACAACTCTGATTAAAAGCCATTTCTGCACAGGGAGGGGGTGGACCGCTGGCTTTGCCTTTCATGCCCATTTATCACATGGAATTGTTTGTACACAGTTGTTTTATTCTCCCCCAGTGTGTGTTAGCGAGGGAGAGAGATGAGATGAATGTAATTAAAGTTTTTTTTTTAATTAGACGCTGTTCTTTTCTGGGAAGCCTGTGGCAGCGCTGGGTGGAGCCAGAGTGGAGACAGGAGGTTTGTGGTCTGGCGGAGGGAACCACGCGGGCCGGAGTAATGGAAACCGGGTGTTCACTGTACACGCACGCACGCACACACGCACACAGGCACGCACGCACACGCACGTGCAAACGCACACTGTCTCAGACACACATGTGCAATCGAACCCACACACACACACATATAGAAACCAAAGCTGAAGAGGGAATATACACACACTTAAAGCCACATAAACATATGCAGACATGAATTCTGATGCTCCCACTATTCTAATGTATGCCCCCACCAACACACGTACACACACACACACACACACACAGACATATTTAAATGCAAAAATTAATTAATGTGACCACCTGCATTATAGAATCCGGCCTGCTGACACATGATTCCAATAAATAGTGATGATGAGTGCATTTGCATTTGCATGCATGCGTCCAAGCTCATGCATACATAACAAATAAGGACTGACTCACAAACACAACCTCTGCCTACACTGATGCACAACCCACACGCACAGGCACGGCTGAGAACACGCACAGAGGCACATGCATGGATGCCCACTGGCTCATCGCCTGTCACTCACACTCGCGAGCACACACACACACGCACACACACACACACACGCACACGCACACACACACACGGATGTGCGTGCGCAAACCCAGAGCTCATTATAGATGCATGTAGAGTTAGAATGCACGCAAACATACAAACTCTCTCAGAGGCACGCACACACACGCATGAATGAATGCACACCATCCCCCTCCCTCTCCTCCCCAGTCATTACACATGCATACACACGCACACATGCATGCACACACATTTAAATGCTCTTAGGCACATGCTTGAGCACACACACACACACACACACACAATAAGCCCTCATCACTCAAATCCCATGGCACGCAAACACACACTCACGCACACTACACATTTCAAACCTGCTCCACAAATACACACACACACAGGCAGTCACGACACAAAGGAGCACAAACACGCACACACCCAGCCGCACTCAGTCCAACAATATGATGCAAACCCATATCCTGCATCATTCCCAGGTTTCACACACACATACGTACACACACACACACACATACAGTATAGCAGCAGAGCCGGGAAATGCAGAAAACAGATCTCAGGCATCTACTGACATCACAAAGAGGCAGGAACCGCCTTTTCCATTAGAAACTGTCGTCAGTTTTCCACAAAACGGTTTCTCCCCAAATTACAGGAGATCAAACCATTCCCCTGCAGACAGTTCAGGATTGATCCTGAATCAATTGATCAATCAATCAAGAGAACAGATGTAGCAAACAGGGCCCTTGTGCTCAGGATGTGATCCCCCCCCCCCCCCAAAGAAAACAGACTCTGGTCTAACTGTCATTTAGTAGGAACAGAGAATGCAAACAGAGCTGAATCCACACTGGCTTCACACCATCCACTGGATCAGATGTAAAACACAGAGGTGTGCGAGCGCATACATTTAACGCCAGCCCACCACATGTGTGCTCCTCGGCGAGCTCGCCTTCCATTCACAAACCTCCAGTAATTCACTGGTTTCGACCGCTCCCCCAGTGTCACCACAGCGTCTGCTGGTCCCGGGACACTCGGGGGGTGGGGGGGGTTGGGGTCAAATTGGGGCAGCAACAGGTCGGTCACCATGAACAGGGCACCATCTAGTGTTGCATGCAGAGTATGAGAGAGGAGTTTTCACGGGAGGAAGAAGCACAGCCATGTTGTTGAGTGCGATTTACATCATGCACTGCGGTTTCTTTGAAGAGCTGAGGTCCCCCACAGGTTGGTTTTCAGGGTCAGGAGTGAGTGTGAAGGGCAAAGAGACGGAACGGAGACGGTCACAGTGGACGACAGGGGAGCCCGAGGAGGGGGAAGGGACGCGTACTTGTGTTTGTGTGCATAGGCCAAACAATGGCAAACAAACCAAAGCCGGAGGCACGGCTCCGTCCCTGACTGGAGAAAAAAAAAAAGCTCCAACTGGAGACTACAGAGGAACTCGCTAATTCGAATCGATTGGTCGTTTCAGTACCAGTCATTAGAGCCGCGATGATTAGTCGATGAAGCAATTAACCTGTCGATAACAAAAATGCACACCTCAATATGTCTTCAATGTATTCTTGTAGTCTCTAAATAAGCATAATGATAAAAGGAGGGTCAGGAAGAGTCGTCACTGTATTTCTGCTGAAACAAATATGATATATGAGCTGGACACTGTGTTTACACAGCACGGTGTAGCCGCACACACCTGTGGCTGCCCTGTCACATTGTTCAGTGACTGGTTACAGGTCAAGTGCAGATAAAATCTACTGTGAAAAAAATAAAACTTGCCCTCATGTTATTATTCAAATGGACACAAATTTCAAACGCACACAAAGTTAAAAATGGAAATGAGGTACGCAACTTCTGACTATGACTGCAAAAAAAAAAACCCACATACACCATACTGATGCAGTATCCCAGTATTTTTTGCAGTAAAGTTAAAAAAACAGGACAAACTAAATATTGAAACCCACATTTTTTTTCCCCCCTTGCCTTGAATGCAGCAGGAACCTCAGCGAGAGCGTCTCGTCCACAAAGACCAAACTTGTACAGAAAACAATAAAACACAGCAAATGGTGTTTATTGTCAAAGTGTAGGAGTAGGACAACGTTATATGTGCATCATTAATTATCGTGTACTCTAATTGTGCAACAAACTAAGCTACAGTATATACAGACATCTATCATTAACTGTTGATAGCTGGATGACAGTTATACTGTATAACAGTAAATCTAGTTGGCCGGTTGCTTGGGCAGGACAGCCTGTAAAGACAATCCGTCAGAGGCCCAAGACTTTGGTATCGTCTGTGTCCAATGCAAAAATGGTGACTCTTACTCTTACAGTGTAATATCAATCAATACAACTAAACACATCCATTAAAAACATCCACGTGAATATACTCAATGCAACAAATGTTATGCAGAAAAAAAACAAAAAAAAAACAACATTATTATTTTTTTTTGTTTAAACGCCCCCCACCCTCCCTCCATCCCTCCCTCACCTTTCCCCCGCTCTCCCTGCGCATCTCTCTTATCGCCATAAAATCCAGTAAAGGTTAAACAAACATTTAAATGTTACATATCCCATAAAAGTAAAAGAGAGTAATGTTATGAGAAATATCCCCCTCTCGGTCTAGATAGCGAGTTTGCTTTGTGAAAAATATATGTATTGTAGAGTGAACTAAACATTTACATGATTTTACAGGGGGAAAGAAAACATTGTTTTGACATAATTTTTTTTTTTTTTTTTTAGAATAATAATACAGCCCCCCCCCCTCCGCCCACACAGTCTTATGAACATGCTATGATCTGTTGTTACTCACTCTGACTCAAGTGTCCATGTCAGGCTGTCGGCCTGTCACAGGGTCGTGGTTGTGTAAGTATGCGTGTGTACTATGTTCTATGTGTGTGCGTGTTTGCATGTGAGTATCTGAGTGTGTGGCAGTGCGTGTGTGTGTGTGTGTGTGTGTGTTTGTATGTGTATGTGTGGTGTGTGTCTGCATGCTCAACAGTCCCCAGAGTTGTGCGAGTGTGGCCCGGTCTCCATTTTCCAGTCTCTCTGGTCGGTGGCGTCCGCCTGGCCGTGCTGGGAGGCGGCGGGCGACAGCGACATCTGTCTGCGCGGGTTGCCGCTGTGCATGGTGTTCCAGTGGCGCTTCAGATCCGACGCTTTGATGAAAGCCTTGTCGCAGGAGCCGCAGTTGAACGGCCGCTCGCCCCGGTGCTGCCGTTCGTGGTCCTTCAGGTGCGACTTGTGCTTGAAGGCCTTTTCGCACATCTGGCAGGCGAAGGGCCGCTCGTTGCTGTGGACCCTCTCGTGCCTCTTCAGGTCAGGGCCCCGGATGAAGGCCTTGCCGCAGACCACGCAGCGGTGCGGCTTGAAGCCGGAGTGGATCTTCAGGTGCTCTTTGAGGTGGGCGGCCGTGGTGAAGGCTTTGGGGCAGTGCTCGCAGGCGTACGGCCGGTTGGCGGTGAGCAGCCGCTCCTTTTTGGAGTTGTGGTCCAGCGGCTTGGCGCCGGCGCCCTGGCAGGAACCGTGGTCGCGGTGGCCGTACAGCAGGTACTCCAGCTTCATGTCGCTGGAGGAGGAGGAGCCCCAGCCGTGGCTGTGCGGGTCCTTGCTCATGTTGGTGTTGTTGTAGTTGTGTGGCTGGGACACGTGCGAGCCGCCGGGCCCCATCCCGTCCATCCCCTGGTCATAGAAGCTGTTCTTCCTCACCTCCTCCATGGCCAGCTCCTTCAGGATAGCGTCCTGGGCTCTCATGCCGTGGTCGCCCGGCGCCTGGTTCTCGCGGGTCTTCATGTTGGTCAGCTCGCGTTTCTGTGTGCACAGGTTGTCCAGGAAGTTGATGCCTAGGATCTGACCTGACGACATCATCATATTGATGTCCTTCTTCCTCACGGCCAGCCGGGCCGTGTACATGTAGTTGAGCACCTCCTCGAAGATGTCCGAGCGGATGAAGTCCAGCTCCACGATGGAGTTGTCCTCGTCACTCTGCTTTTTGAACAGTTTCTTGAAGTAGTTGCTGCAGGCGGCCAGGACGCAGCGATGAGCCCTGAACTCGATGTTCTCCACCACCACCACCACGTCGCAGTGCTCGCCCTCCATCCGCTGCTGGTTCAGCATCTTCAAGAAGGTGGCTTTGTGATCATAGTCGATATATCTTAGTAAATCAGACATGTTGCAGGTCTAATTTGAGGAACCTGCAGAGAAGAGACAAAAAACACAGTGAAATATTTTGATTTTAACTTTAAAACTGTGACTGTGTGTTAAATGCACATCAGAGGGAGGAGTTAAAAAAAAAATACACACATTAATACAACGAGCGGAGTAAGCAGCGCCCTTCTTTGAGTGTAGTACACAAAAGTAACTCAAAACCGATCATGCAGAAAGACCGGCGGATAAACACACAACAGGCCCGAGAGCGGCACAAAAACACAACCGCACAACCGCGGGGCAACAACACACGCACTCCGCACAACTTGTTCGCCGCGGGTTTTGTGCACCGCGCTCGCGTGACACGGAGGATGAAGCCGGGCAGGAATATTTCACATTTCACTGCGTCCAGCCATTTTGCTCCTCGCAGCCTCCATTGGCATGCTACGGCGCGGCGCGGCGGAGCGGCCGAAGGGGGAAGCGGAACAGCGCGACGCGCCTCTCCGCGTCCGCTGCCGCAGCAGCCGCAGAGGAGACGGTGAACATAAAGTGCAATTTTTACCCGAAGCCTGGACCGTGATCCGTGCTGTTGTCACGCAGATGCAGTTCGACGACGACCCAGAGCTGCGCTTTTCCCTCTTCCTCCTCTTGTTGTGACTCCTCGGGCCGCACAGGAAGCGCCGCGCCGCTCTGCCGCCACCTACAGCACCGGAGCGGCCGCGCTACACAGAGTGTCCAATGACCGCGAAGAGGTCTCACTCTGACTCAAGATTTTACTCAAAATTAGCTTGTTTTCTTTGGAAGTCTCATTGTAAACTTTGACTAAAATATGAAACATATATTTACTGATATACGACATGTGGAAATATTAACATTTGAGAAACTAGTATCACCACATTTTCAGACAGACAAGTGTTGGAATTGCACAAAACCCAATTTAAAATTGTATTAAAAACATTGGCACTTTTAAGGCCTATATTAATATTCAGACAGTAAGTGGACAGTGTGGAGGCCATAACTAAAGCAGCAACTTATGGTGTACTGCACAATATCACCACAAAAATATACCAAACAATATAATGCGGTGCATTTAGAGGTTACATTATAGCCAATTGACTTTAATTGGGTTACAATTTCCTGGTAAACGTGTGATGTACACATAATAAACTGAGCTTCTCTCCACAGACACCCAGCAACAAAAGCGGAGTGGGTACTCATTCCTTTTTGTACTCTCTGTTCAACACGCACGTACCCGGGGGGCGGGTCTTCAGAAGCCTCCGTGTATACAGTTTAACCTCTTCAATAAAAGTCCTCTTCACTCTCTACCACTCAGTTGTTTGGATAATTTAGCTCTTTCCATTACAGATATTACAGAACAGGTTTACAGATTCAACCTCAAACAGTCATAAATAAATAAAAAATGACCACACCTCCTTTTTCAGGTTAGTCCCTTAGGATATGGATTCTTGTCTGATCTGTTATTGCTCAGGTTATTTATTGAGATAATCAAGTTTGAATAATACTTGTTGATAAATCATTAAACGAAAATTAAACAAACTAATTAAAGAGTTAGGCATATTACATTTAATGTGGCAATCTAAAAAATTGCATACCACAGTTGTAGAAGTCACTGTGACTTTGGGATAATTACCTTTTAATGTATTATTAATAACAGGTAATCGGTAAAAAAAATAAAAAAACAAATGTAGTACCTAGCAATTGTCGCAACAACAATTATTTCCAAGAGTGACACAAGTTTCAGTACTGTAGTCGACATTTTATTATTTGAGAGGAAAACAGTCAACTAAAAAATAAAAACAAATGCCTTTGCCACTTTCTTCACCCTTTTCGAGGAAACGTGGCCGTACATGAACAATGCTCGGTTATTCAGATACAGTGAGACACGAGGGAGGCATACAGCGGATGTGTTCAGGAGGGTAGGTTAGGGTGACGGATCTCTTTTGGCTGTGCATCTGGTTGACTGAGCCTCTTTCACCTCCCAGTCGCACAAACCTAGGGACTACGGCCCACTGTCCACCCTGGAAAACATTCACAACCTGCACAGGCACATTAAAAAAACGAAATATTTCTTGCAGGGAACTCTCGATTCCTTGGCGTGTGCCAAAACAGACCATCAGTGGTGGAATCACCTGATGAGAAACAATAAAATACTGAATTGATCATAAAAAGAAAAAAAAACAACACACAATTCAAGTAGACATGACAAAAAAAATCAATGGTGACAGATAAGTCGCTATTTTTCTTAGGAAAGCTCTGATATGTACAGTACTGAGCTGCAGTGACATACCTAATATCTGGGTTGTTGAGGGAGTGAGGCGACTTGCTGACAACTGAGGTTGGCACTTCTACAGCAAGGGTTACATATAGTGTATGCTCTATAACATATACAGCACAGCCTATGGCGATTTTAAAGTTTCAGGAGTGATGGCTTTATTTCATAAATAAAAAGTTGCTACAATAATTATTCTCAATAATCATAAAAATGCATCGTAGTCATAAGGCAGTGAAAGCAATAAAGGTTTGCTTGCCGCACACGGGGATTCTGCGTGCAGGTAGATCGATGACCATTAAAAAAAAAGAAAAAAAAAAAAGAATCGTACGGTTTTCTTTTTGATCTCGTCATTTTGTTTGATAATTGCAACATAGCATCCTTCTCATGCAAAAATGCATTTATTTATTTTGCAGGTGATGGTTGCGAGCTGCAGCATTTGAATGAGGAGCCTTTTTCGAGTCTTCGGAGAGTCCCCGGCGTAGTATTGGGGGGGAGGGGGAGATCTGGAGGTTGGATTGTAGGAGGTTGAACAGAAAACAGCCCTCAGTGTTACTCCTGGAACAGCAGAGCAGACAGCAGTTAGAGAATAACGCTCATTTGACTTTATCTGTAACATTACTGTCAAAAAACAACCTGCCAAAGACTGAAAAAAAATAACCTGAAAACTTTATGGCAGGTTTTTCCCCCCCCCGCCATGAAAAGATACACAGAAGATCTAGTGGTGTAACCAAAATGCAAAATACACAACATAGATACACACAGGGAGGCATCATCAAAAAATAAAACCTTTTAAATGTTATCACGAGTGAAGACGAGCAATGACTCGGGCAGGCAGTTTTTGCCATTTTCTTTTACCAATTTTTCTGTCATGCACAGAATGGATGGGAATCTGAATTTTTAATTCCACCAGAAGGAAAAACACATCACACAACTCTTCAGTAAACCATGTTTCATACATTAAAAGAGTTATTGAGTACTAAAACGGAATCTCAATGGGATTTTGTTTTTCTTTTTGAAATCGTTTCATTAATTATATATAAAGAAACCAGATATAACATTTAACAATGCTGCTGTCGTTTTGTTTGGTGAATAAAGCACTGGAGAAGAGTTGTGTGATGCGTTGTGAATTTATGACAGTGTTTCTGATGTGGCCCCACTCTTTTCGGTGTGTGTCTAGAGTGGAAGTAGTAAAGCGTCCAGAAGACAACATTTAGTATTAGGTCAAAAGCACTTAACAGAAACATAGCTAAACAGACATTAGACAGACACACACACACACACACACACACACACACAGGAAGGAGGGAGGGCAAGGCTGCAGAAACAAAGCCAAGCATTCCCTTCTGGTGAGTCCCACAAGTACACACATGCACGTTTGCTCATCCCCACACCCTGTGCCTTGGAATTGTTTCAGTCAAAGGCAGATCAAATAAAAAGAATTTAAGTGAATTAGAAATAGATTGGACCGTGTTTAGTGTCCAGAGACAAAAAAATAATAATGGCATACTGGGATAGAATGGAAGGAGAGTTTTCAACTCCACGACATGTCCAAGGACATGTCCAAACAGACATGGCTTTTGTGGAGTTTGCTTGGTTTGGAACGCTGGTAGGTAAGAGAGGTAAGAGTGCAACTAAAAGCACGTAGCACGTCACAAGGGGTTCCAAACACACCTGACCCAGAAGCACAGTTTCCGTGATCACGCCCTAAACTGGAATATTTGTTCAATACAAACTGGAGGCATTTTTGTTTAATACTGTAGAAGCTACTGTACAGTGCTCATTGATTTGCAATGTTTGTAATTAGTAAATAAATCCCAAGATTGATGCTAACAAGTTAATTTTGGTTAAACTCACGTACACTTATATACATAACCTTTTATTTGCAGAATTGTTTTTTGTTTTAGAGCGTAATATTGTTTGTCTCTTATTTAATATTATGGTATTGTTTTATTTGCAAAACTAAATCAGAATTTATTTAAATGCACATTATTTTCCATAATTTGAAATAAAATCATTTATCCAGGGTCACTATGATTGTTATTTCAGAATAGGGATAAAATTAGACTGAACGGTGTGTAAGCTCAGATTCATTCTGCAGCACAGCGCCCAGCAGAAGCTGGTTGAGCCGGTATTTAATCGCCCAACACAGCCAGTGTCCTTTATGAGGAAACACAATGTAGACACAACATCCAGAGGAAGTTTTTTTTTTTTTTTTTAACATTGAACGACATGAGGGCATAACCACTTCCATGCAACTAGATTTTATTTATGTACTTTTATGTAGATTGTAAAACTACAGTTTTCCACCATTATATTTTGGAAGTGTCAAAGATCAGAGATGAAAGTCAGGGGTATTATTATTACGATTATTATTATTTCTTTTTAGAAAAGTTTGTGTCAAGGCAGCTTTCCAATAAAAAGGGGATTGTCCTTTTCCAGCAGGGGGGAGTGTTTGCAACCAAATTACAGGAGATCGCATGAGACGGCCAGCAGTGTTCCTGTAAAGGTCTTTAAGCCTTGTCATTACGAGTTGAGACGATAATATCCCCTCTGTGCACACACACGCACCAGCCGACCTTTTCCCTGCAGAGGGAGTGGAGCTGGAATGACAACGGCATGATGCATTAGTGCTAAGTGCTACAGAAGCAGTGCTGTCTGTGCCAGTGACAAGAATTGCTGATGGGAAAGCAGCATGCCCGGAAATGGAGAACCAGCTCGGAAAAAAAAAGAAAAAAAGCCCCATCCAACCAAACCAGACTAAACCGGACAGTGCCGGGACCAGGACTGGGACCGCGTTGTCTTACCTGGGTCAGTCCTCCCCCTCCTCTGGCGTGATCTCTGTCTCTTTATGTACCACTACTTTGGTCACTGACATGTCAGGATGCTGTTCTTTAGCCTCCTTTATGGCCTGAGCCAGAGCCTACACACGGGGGTGTGCAGTGCCAGGAGAGACCACCAGGGGGAGACAGAGAACAGGGAAGGGCAGGAAGGGAGCGGGATGTTGGATTGTAAGTCAGTGCGACAACACGGAAGTCACTTTTAGTTACACTTGTCATAGTATTTGTTAATCACATCACAAGTTGCTTTTTTGTTTTTTTTCCCAAATGTCACATGCCAGACCACGCTGTATCACTTGGCAGCTTTATGCTTGTTTTTTTTGTGGGGGGGGGGGGAGTCCCTGGGAGTTGAAGGTCAAATTCCATCACTGACTTTAAAGGCAAAGCAAAAAGATAACGGCAATAGTAGGTTGATAACAAAAATAATAATGTAATAAAATAGTTCAAAATTAAGAAACCTCATCGTGGTCGATGTCCGTGTCTCCTGTGATGACAATCCTCTTCTCGATTCTAGTCTCAGATATTCCTCCTTTCACCATCTGACCGACAAAGAAGAGGGACACCTTAAAATCAGTACACACATAACTCACAGCAACAAGTGTCAGTTGTCAGTGGCGATAAACATATTGAAAAAAATAATTAGTAACCTGATCGAAAATGAAAAACAATCCTACGGTAATCTATCTTGTTGCATGACAGAAAAATCTATTTCACAGAGCGGCTCAGACACACATGCTTCAGGCTCTAAGTGTAAGTGGAGCAGTGGGACAATAATAAGTGAACCCAGACCTTAGTGATGTGCGTGGTTGTCGTGGTGCTGCTGGTTTCCGAGGTGATGGTCTGAGCACTCAGCAACACTCCAGGGTCTGCGTCACCATTAGTCTCAGCCTGGTGATAAGCAAGATGGTTTGGTTCATTACAACCCTACTACATCATTTCACGTGGCTAAAGTGAACATGAATGGTGTCATTTCAGGCAGGCAAAACTATAACATTATATCGATTATATATATATTTACCTCTCCAGCTTCATAGGTGATAGTTTTTGTCTCTGTGTGGATCACAGGTGTCTCCTTGGTGCCCTCACTGGTCTCGAGACTCTGGAGGGTAAAGCGGTAGAATAGGAATTCATTATACATGTGTGGTGAAGGACGGTCCAGCAACACCGAAACCATCTCCTCCAGTTAAATTAGCATTTTGTCTGGTGTGTTCACCGTTTACTGCACGCCTTTGTTATTAAAACAGTGACCGATGTGTGGGGACCTAAAATTGAATTGACACAAATAAATGCAGCATGCTGATATACAAAATGCCACAGACACTCATTGTAAGGCTTAAATCTCTCCAAGAGCATGCAGCCATGCATTACAGTCCACTAATCCGGTGGAGGCGAGGATACTGGAGGGCAAATCACAAGGTTTTGATCACGTGTGTGCACCACATCATATTAAAGAGGACCCCCTGATTGGTTGGTGACAAACTGTTAAGAAGAAGTTGAGATGCAGATCCGAGCTTTTTGTGGCAGAGCTTCTTAGTGGCAGATTGTGTCAGCAGTGGGAGGTGGTGGTGCTACAGGGCTGAGGCTCAGGCCACTGGCGCTGGTTACCTCCGACTGGGACATGGCTGGAGTTGAACCTGTGAGTGGGTGAGTCACTCTGTGGGGGTCGGCATTCCAGTCTGGTTCCACCGCTTCCTTTTCTTCCACAAAGTCTTCTTGTTTCAAATGTAGTTCCGCGTCAACATTCTTCTCTGCTTCCCCCTTTACGTCATAAATCTGTCCCTCCTCCTCCTCCTCCACTTCATTTTCTGAACTGTCCAGTTGTAGGTAGTGGTATTTCTCCTTTTCAAAGGGCGGAGGTTTCAGGATGTCTGGAAAGGTCTTTTGTCTTTCAACTTCATCTTCTGCTGGCGAATATTCGTCCACCTCCTCGAAACCATCTTTCAACTCTGCGCGGAACTGCTCTTCCTCAAAATAGTGCACCTCGGGGGAGAATTGGACTCTTTTGCCCATTGCATGTCTAAAATCTATCAATTCATCCTCCACGCAACTCTTTGATGCATCTTCTTTTTTCTCTTCCTCCACTGGAGCTACAGTGAAACTAAAACCATTTTTTTCCTTTTCTGACATCAATGACTCCCCCTCCACCCCTATCGCTCCCTCATTTTCCTTCTCTGCTGCTAAGTTCAGCTCTGCAGACTCTGGGGTGTCATTAATGTGGTGCTTTGCCAAAGGTGTTTCTCCTGGTTGTATTTCTGCTTTCACACACTTCTGAACTTGCACTGAAGACGGTGCCGAGCCAGGATTAACAGAAATCTCACAATTAACAGAGTCAGCTGGTGGATCAGCTGAGCTACCGGGACTGTTATCTGTCTGTAACATTATTACACAGTCTGCACGTTGCTGTGGTGTCGCGTGCGCTGCTCTGGCCTTTGCAGCCTCTGTGGTCTGGATATTCACCGTTGGGCCTGTTGACTCAGCTGGGGCTGCCTCCGTCTCCCTGGTTAACACCGCCTTCTGCTCTGGATCAGCTGATGTCTGTGAAAGATATTAGATGATGTTTTAATATCAGCGTAACCAAACAAATCTATCTATCTAAATATATATATATATATATCACATAAAACCTGATGGAGAAAAAATGTTACGTTGGATCACAGAGTTTAATGCACACAAAAACAGGCACACATATTGAAAGATCATTTTATGAGGACCAGAGAGGAGTGGTCACCTTTTGAGAGGAGGAAACCCATCCCAGCGTAGACTGATGCGACAGAAGGATGGATGGACACAAGAGCAGAGAAAAAGAGAGGACAGTCAAAAGTCACTGTGAACACTAAGCAAAGAGCAAAGGGGGAGAAAGGGAGGAAAAATGAGAAAGCTCTGAAAAGTTAACTTTATATGGAATGTATGGAATACCATGATAAAGCAGAAACTTATGCCCAGTTGAGCCAATCCTAAAACCTCTGGTTTTAGAACCGCTGAATCCAAGAGCAGCACATTTCATCTAATCTGCTTTTGGAACCGGTTCTTTAAGAACGGTTAAATCTCCCTTCAGGTAAAGCCATACATTCCTTTCTTTTCTTCTCCTGACTGGTGAAATAGGCAGAGAGGGATTTTGGAGGATGAGGGGGGGGGGGGGGGGGGGGGGGGGGGCGGGGGGGGGGGGGGGGGGGGGGGGGGGGGGGGGGGGGGGGGGGGGGGGGGGGGGGGGGGGCTGCAGTAGTGGCACAGAGCCAGGGTTATGAAGTCACCGCTTTCAAGGAAAACTGAAAAGAAAGTAAGGTAATGAAGCAGCGAAGCCAAACTGTTAAAAAACAAAAAACAACATTCCCTCCTTATGAGCTGTACGCGCCAGCTGCTGACGAAAGGTGAGCTGTTTTATCTATCGACAAATCCAAAAACAGTTGTATCATAAAGAAGCAGTGGGCCTGAATGCAACACAAATTGGCACTTGTGCGCTGTGTGTTAGGGTGCGGGGAGCCATGCTGTTGTTAGACTGGTTTGGCTGCTGCGATGGGGGGTAGGCTGCAGGTGGTGGTGGTGGTGGTGGAGATATGGAGGGAGGCAGCCAATACCACGGTGTTGTTTTTTTCTCTCGATTTTCATACAGTACCACGGCAAAGGACGTAGTCGAAGATTCAGAAAAGGAATTTTGAGTCACGCTGGACTGTTTGATCCGGACGACTTCTCCTTCGAAGGTGAAGATTTCTGCTTCCTGCTGCGCGCCGTCACCGGACTTCACCTCCCCGTCTTCCATCGCAGACACAACGGTGACCTGGGACGCCCCGGTCTTCGTCTCTTCAGAAATCCACGACGCCATGGCCTTTTTCGGGGAGTCTATACCTTTCATCTGAGCCAAATCGTCAGCTATTATATCAATCTTGGGACTTTGAGAATTGATAACCATCATTTGGGCTTCGAAGAGAAAGGAGAGGCCTTCTTTCGTGGGTTCCTCCGTCTTAGAGGCGGAGAGTAAATCAGTTTCTTCAGCGTCTGCGTCTCCAGGGACTTTAGGATCCTCTTTTTCATCCAAAACGCTCATCTCTTTGCCCTCTGTGTCCACTTTATCCTCTTTCAAGATGATAAGTGTCCCTTTCTTGTCACTGATGGCCTGGGACACTTCCTGCCTGACGGCTCCGGGGCTGATCTTCAGCGAGTCGGGCGTCTTCTCCTCCACCTCCCTCAGGGTCCCGTCCATGAAGACGTCGTCGTCCATAGTGGTCGACAGACTAATGCCGTGAGGCCCCGAGGAGGTGGCCCCATCCGTTACCATACTATCCACGTATTTCACCAGATATCCTTTGGCCTGGAGAGACACTCGGCTCATTGGTAAAGGGTCGTTCAAGTGAACAGACAGAGGGGGAGACACACACACACAGCCAATACACTGCAAGAACAAGCTTAGAGACAATTCACATAAAATAATAAAAACACACTTCAAACGAGCTACAGTACAAGTACAGGGCCAGAAATACAGCGCTTGGAAATTGTTTGGCGTCAAGCCACACTAAGCGTAAAGAATAATTTCCGCAATTGAACATTCACAAACAACAAGTTCTGAAGAGTGACAAACTAAGTGGAAGCAGTTTTTACCTCAGTGGCTTTAGGTTCCACCTCCTCCTTCGCCTCATCTTCTGCAGGCTGCTCATCTTTAGTCTGCAGAAGAAGTAAAATAAAATAAGAATCCCACAAACTTTGAGACGGAGACAGGGAAGGACGTGTTCAAGTGGACGAGATCTGGGTCACGAGACTCTTGCAGAGAATCAGCTTCTTCTCATTTTAGTCAGCATCAAAGTCGTTTGATGGCAGTGATATGTCTTCAGAGACTCCAATTCGTGTCCTGCATGAGTTCATCAGACAAACTCGGTAAAACTTCACAGAGGACCGTCAGAGCGCAATAACCATATTATCAGCTGTTGATGAGATATACTGAAGAGATAAATGAAATGTGCAACTTTATTCAACCTTGAATGACTTAACCAGTTACATTTCCTCTATCAAGATGCCCATATTCTCCTTTACGGTGCATGAGAGCCATCTGAAGCATAATTAAACTGCACCGGACTCGTCCAGATAAAAAGACCTGACCCCTTTATAAATATTGAATTTACTGCACTATGGCTCATTGCACAATCATCCCTCGGACCGGTGTCTTTGTTTAAACGAAGATCTCCTTGGTGATGGCATGCCTCCCCCCCACCCCCACACACACACGGTTTGCGGTGGATGTGGAGCTTACATCCTGCAGCTCCAGAGGTTCTATCATGGGAGCTTCGTCTGCTCTGGGCGAGTGCGCCGGGGACGAGGAGAGTCTCTTCTCCCACTCGGTCAGGCCCGGCGTGACGCCGCCCGTCTCCAGGAAGGAGCGTTTCAGCTCGCTGATGTTGGTCTGGTGCTTGACCATCTCGGCCGGAGGCTCGGTGTCCTGCAGTAGCCGGTCAACCACGATACAGAGAGATGAGGGACGGGTAGCGGCGCGGAGGGAACAACGACCATGCTTTATGTGCGCAACGGAAGCTTCCATAGCCAATGAATGACCAAAAAACAAATAAATAAAAAATGAAATGCGTAAAATGCATTTCTGAAAAGGTCTGTAGCCACAATGTAAGCCGACAGACCCAAAATCAGTTGCATTATGCAATTCATAATCTTAATGTTTCTTGTTCACAGTCCTGTTTAGGAAGCTGCGAACGTCACCTGTGCAGCAGCCAAACAAACAGCGAATGGTCCACATGGCACAGCTTAAATGCTGGAGGAGCATTTAGGACCATTTCACAAATGGCATCATGCATTAAAAAATCGCAGATTTAGTTAGTTCGTTTTACTCCCCAATCTCGTTAGAGGCCTAGATCTCCACTGACACAGACTGCCCCGTTACTTTATTTCTCCCAAAAAATTATTTGGACGCTCACAGCAAAAACTTAGGTCAGCTAAAAGTGTAAAAACTCCGAATCACACAGGAAACCGAAAAACCACAATCCAACTCTGGCAGAGCTACTTGCAGGTTAGACAAACATCTTATCGATCCGGTAATCGGTGAGGATTCCTCATCACAAAAACACCTGCATGCATATTTCAGTCATGCATTGTTTTCTTACCAACCTCTAGCATCAGATTACTATGCTTGATAAAAACGTTCTCCCCTTTAACGCGTCTTATGCAACTGTACTGTAAAGGAAAGAGTGGACAGGCACCTTTGTTAAGTTTGTCTCGTTTAGTTTAGACTGCTGTCTAGGACAGGTGGGAGCTTTGACTTCACAGACACGATGGTTAAAAAGAAAAAAGAAAAAAAATCACCACTGGGAAACAAAAACAGCAGCAAAAGAAACAGGACTCCACCATAGATTCACAGAAAGCACTTGAGGAAAAAAAAATGAGCTGGAATGGTTACGAAGCAGCGACGGCTTTGCAGAAGCAGTCTGCGGGGTGAATTCAGGCAAGAGTGAATCTGGTGTGCGGTGTCAGTGTCAACAACGGCAGCAGCAGGCAAGCCAAGATGGTGGATGACACAAAGGGACGGATGACGGAGAGGCTCAGTGCATCTGGTGGTGGTGGCGTGACGCACTGAGCAGGGCCACGAAGCGAGCCCAGCGTACCTGAGTCTGCATCTCAGAGTCCTCCTCTGCTTCCGACTGACAGCGGGTAAAGAGGGGGAGAGGACAGAGAGAGTGAGAGCGGGACGGGAGGTGTTATTAAACGAGACGCAGAGGACAGATGGAGTGATAGGAAATAAGAGTTATAAAGGGAGGAGTGGCATGCAGAGAGGAGCAATTGACTGTTTGCAAAATAAAATAAAGAAAAACCCATCCGGGGACATTTGTCAAATCATGGCTGTGGCAACCACAACGACTCCGCCTGCCAAGATTTTGTCCACTGAAACACACCAGCGGTTCCAAAGCTGTGTTCAAATAAAGCACTCCTCACAACAAGCATGTCCACCAGGATTCCCTGACCGTGTCAAAGCCTGTGTGTGTGTGTGTGTGTGTGTGAGAGACTGTCCTGTGACACTAATCCAGCCGTTGTTACCGGAAAATGTGATTACACATTTGGTTAATCCTTATCCCGCTTTTTACTCTTTTTAAATTAAAACTATCTGAAAACACACGCACACACAGTGATTTTTTCATTTTATTTTGGGAATTCAGTTATGCCTTTTAAAAATAATTGGCCGGCCTACTTACTATTCAAAGGTGGCTGGCCTAGAAAGAAGAACCATGGTTTTGTCCAGCGGAGTGATAAATCTTCTGAGGTTATTAGTATCGAAAATTATGTTATCACCGTAAACCAACAGTCTTAGCAACGGTAGCTAAGGGCTTCGGCAACCAGTCAATTGCAATGTTGTCGGTGGAAAGGGACATTCATTTGGAGGAAGGTGTGGACATTTGATCAGAAATACGTCGTGTACATTTAAATACATTAAACGAAAGCACAATGAGTTGCACTGCATGCATATCATGCAGGTCATCACAAGTGCACACGCTCTTCTGAATATTTCACATTACACCTATGATCCAGTGTAATCCCCCCCCCCCCTTGTGGGTCTGTATCTTTCATGCCTGTAATATGACAGTTGTTCCCCTGGTGTACAGACCTCTGTGGCGGTCATCTCTCCATCAAAGGCAAAGTCAGTTTGCTCGCTGTCAGTCTGCTTTCACAAGCGGAGCGAAACCGTTCCCGAGGGGGGGGCGAGCGAGAGAGAACAAATGAGAAGAACCCAACTTGTAAATCCTTGAAAGAAAGGCGTTTCTCATCAACAGAGACTCTCTTCACAACTACGGATGAAAGGAATGGAAATGCACCGGTCCTTTTCTGTAAGCTTCACGACACAGATATCAGAGGAGGCTAAAGATAAAGTTAGAAAAAAAATAAAAATAAATAAAAGCAAAATGCAACTTAAGCCAAGCAAAACAGACTCAGAGGAAGTTGAAAGCTTCGGTCAGTCGTTTTGACATTTGGACTAAACATTATTCAATTTCCCTTTTGATTCGAAAAGGCTAAATCCTGCGGCGTATGCCTATTTAAATATGTAATTTAAATTCAGTCCAGGTAAAGGGAACATTTGCTTAATTTGAGGATTTTTTTGGGGGTGAACAGTAACCTGACTTTCAGGCCCTCCTCCCTCCTCTCCGTGCATATTGACACTATAGGTGAATTCTGATATGTCACAGTCTCTCTGCATGACAGCACACATTAAATAACAGATTTGTGATTCCAATCAGCGATGTTTGGGGAGAAAAAACAAAACAAAACATCTTGGCACTCCACAGGGAGGTAGTTAGCTTAACACCCTGTCCAGCAGTGGCTCCATTTAAATGATCCACTTTAATTTGCGCTGCTTTGCTCAACTCAGACAGCAATGCAGAGAGACTGAGTGCTTCCATAAATATGAAATGTCGTGCAGCTGGTGATGATCCATCAGTCACGTACACTATCGAGTCTTGAATGCAGATGATAACACTGAGAGGGGTTAGGCACAAAGGTATGTTTTTAAATAGTAAGTTTGACGAGGGGATGAGTGACTATATGAAGACAAGTGACATTTTCCAAGCCTTATTATCGTCACCATTTAGTGTTTTACGTTGCAATTTACGCCAAAAAGTGGGCTTGACTATTTGTGTGTAACCCTCTCGTAGAGGTGACGCCAATACAAGCCGTTCACACAAGAAACGGTCACACTTGCAGGTTCATCTCCGTCTACTGGTGATGTTGATGTTGATGAGGATGAGGATGTGGTCTACAGGATGAGAGTGGGACAGGGCAGGGATGAGGTTCTGAAAGCAGGAGAACTGACAGACACTGGGACAGACACAGTCTCCAGGTCGGCTCTGGACTGGTGGATACAGGACAGGATAAGGAGTTTATATACGATTAGAATGAACCTTAATTCTAAGCCAGAGGCGGTTACTGGCATACGCACACACACACACACCTCCTCCTCCTCTTCCTCTGAACTGTCATGGTCATGGTAGCCCTGGGCTATGCAGGCGGTCAGCGAGGCTGCCTTGGGCTCCAGGTAGCAGAGGCACAGCGCCAAGGGGAAGGAGAGGGTGAGGGCGTAGGGGACTGAGAAGGACGTGGAGAGCAGGAAGAAGAAAATGAAGAGGAAGCACGGGATGAGTGACGGGGACCTGATGGGGAGGAAGTTGTGCGCACACTCGGGCAGGAAGCGCATCTCTGTGAGATCGGGGAAGGTGATGTAGCCATCCTCGTCCAGGAAGGAGGACATGTCGGGCAGGTGCAGGGAGAAGGAGAAGAGCGTGCCGCCGCGGCTCTTGCCCTGTTCCAGCCTCTGCTTGCGGGCCGAGAGCAGCAGCGCCCGCTCCTGCAGCAGCGCCGCGTTGCGGTCGGCGTGGGCTTGCCGACGGCGGCACCCATTGCTGCTCTTGGCGGGGCTGACCGACGAGGCTCGTTTACGCGCGTTCTCCCTGCGCCGCCGCCGCACTTTGGTTGATGAAACGGGGGATGAGGGGAGGGAGAGCTCAGAGCGGAGGGGGTCGGTGTTGTATACATGAGGGGAGTACTGACGGAGGGTAACGCCCACAAAAGGGATGACGCGTGTTTAAATGGAGAGGAGCGAAGGGTGAAACGCATGAACACACACGCACAGACACACACACACACGTGTAAAGTGTGGGGTCAAAGGAAGGACAAGAAAAGAAAAGCTAATTAGTAAAGCGCACACAAGATGAAAGCACTTAGGCCTAGTCTACTGCAGAGGGTTAAAGCTGAAAGCAACAGGGGAAATTTCTTTTCAGCCATTTTGTTACTGATAAAGAAAAGTCTATTGAGAAAGAGAAATCAGAGGAAAAAGACAAAAAAACACTAGACGCAAGTCGCAGCAGCTTCTCCGAAACACGATCCGTTTGCTTGCAAACCCAGTGGCAGATTTACATTTATTAGCTCAATTTGAACTGAATACCGAAAGCGCTTCGAAGCCTCTGAAGGGGTCTTTTATCCTAGATAAAATGCAGGTCTGCGTCTCGCAGAGAGAGGGGTTACCTTTGTGTCTTGTCTGAGCGGTGTTGTGGCCGTGGGCTCGGGCGTCTCCGCTCCATCCATCTGAGCGTCCTCCTGCTCTGCCTTCTCCTCCTCGGCTTTCTTCTCCGTCGTTACCGTGGTGATAATGTCTCCCTTGGCGATGACTTTGGCTGCTCCGTCAGCGGCGCTGTCCTTCATAAGAGTCTCGTGGTTCTCCATAATGGGAGCTGGAAAAAAAAAAAAAAAAAAAAGCCAGAGGACAAAGATGAATGTGACGCGTTGGGATTGGTTGGACGTTTTATAGGCGCTGGGGTTCTGGCGTATTAAATTAGAGGTGTATTTGCTCCTGCACATTTTTATTTGTTTCGTTATTATTCCAGCATATATTTGTGGATGCCCTGCGAAAAGCAGCATTAAGCATTGCCAACAACCAGTTTTGGTTTGTTTTTAAAGACACAACAAAAACATTTAAAATGACCTTCAACAAAGGACCAATATATATTTTTTGGAAATTCCGTAGTTCAGTTAAGACACACTGCTTCCGGTATATATGGGACTTCCTTAATTCAAGTGAGGCTTTTATAAAACAGCAACAAATGTGCAGGTGACTAAACAGGACTTCCCAAATCACACCACTGCTCAGAAACAAACCGGGGATGACAACATTTCAACTTTTCGGTGGCTCTTGTTGGCACCCACAGAAATGCTCCTCACCTCCATCTAAGCTGCGGGACATGTTGTAGCGTTTGCTGGAGGAGCGTTCGAAGAACGGAGCGGGCCGGATGATTTGAGAGCTGGCTCTGCGGGTCTGAGCCTGCGTCCTGCCACTGTAGCGAAACTTGGAGCCGAGACTCAGGAACTTCTTCGGAGGGGCCTCCGGGGACACCAGCCTGTCGGCGGGTACAGACACTTGCATTAATTCATTCAGAGCCAGAAACTAGACCTGGATTTAAATCCGTGCACCGGGAAAAAAAATAAACTTCTACTAATTTGAACAATCCCTGTGGAGCCTTCAGGGTTGAGTCACTACTCAAAACAACCCTGGAGACGATTCTCTTTGCTGAGAGCAGCAACTGTGCAATGTCGTCCAAATGGCAAACGCTACTGACAATCTGAGCACTGTTTCACCACAAATGAATCATTTTAGGTAATCAGTAAATTTGTGTTTACAAAGCCTGGCATTGTAATGCAAGCTGAGAAAACAAAGCAGCTTGTGTTTAGCGAGTCCAACACGACAAAATGCTCTCTCATTGCTACAAAGACTAGAATAGTCAGGCATTGTGGAGAGGAATGAATTAAAGATCTTCAGCAGCAACCCTCAAGCTTCATGTTGACCATTCAAGTTTATATATTTTTCCTTTACAGAGAGCAACTCTTATTTCTTACCTGAAAAAGGTGTGGTGTTCAACGCAGACCTTCCAGAGCCTTTTGGCAGCACGGTGGTTTGGAAGCTTGAAACCGATGGTGCTTTCAAACTGCTCAAACTACAACACAGAAAAAAAGACTGGTCAGGGGGCTTTAATTAATTTGGGTCCCACAAAAATATTGACCATTTCCTGTTGAGAAAAAGCTACTCCATATTAATATTAACATCACTAATGTTTGCTTTACCTCGCCGGGTCGGATTTTGATGTAGAAATTGTTCCTCTTGTAGGAAATCTTAAGGATTTTGGGCCAGGCGAACCTGTTGATCCGCAACCTGTCTCTGTAGATGAGGAGGCCACTTGCACAGACTCCCAACATGATCTCCACACCCTCAGAGTCCTGTGAACAGCACGCAGCGAGAGATGGCGAAGAAGAAAACAGAAACACACACACAAAATGAAAATTAAAACATTGCTTTTAAGGAGGGATTTTGATGGAAGAGTAACACAGAATCCCGGACAATCTTAACGGAGAAGCCTTAGCACAACAATGCTTTTCTTTTCCTAAACATGAACTCGCATCCCTCAAACTCTAAAGGTGTATGGGGGTTTTCGGGAGCCAGTGCACAGCGGGGTGAAGTAGACTTGAACAGAGTCAATTTTGTAATAATAATAATAGGATAAAGCAGGCAGGTGGAGAATGGAATCAAGCAGACTCTAATCTTCTCTATGCAGGCTGTGTCCACGTCAATCACTGACTCAAAAGGGGGAACAAAGTGAGTGAGTGAGTCTGGGGAAATGGTGGATGAAGCACAAAATGATGCTCTTCACCGCACAAAGCGTGAGATGAGCAGGAGAAACCACTCATCAGGTTTTTCAGAGGGAGGATTTGGTCCAAAGCAGGAACATCCAGACTTAAAATGACAGTGGGATGTTGTTGGAAATGACTTATTTGTACGTAACCATGCACAGGAACGAAACACACTCCACACACACACACTTGGGGGAAGCACATGAGATGCAGCCTCTTACCTCTCCCTCAGCTGGAGCCAATTCATAGAGACTCCCTATCAACTTTGCATTTAATGAGAGAGGAGAGAAGACAAAAGAGGGATGCTGGTCTGATATGTACATCATTTTTCTCGTGTGTATAAAAACTGTAACTTGCACCGAGCATTGATGTCAACTCAGTTTGATCAAGGCCGCTTCCTCATCCCTGTCATCTGCTCCATCTAAGTCTGCAAAGGCAATATCCGCCCCATCACTCACATCTACACCCATTGTGACCTTCAAAGCGCTTTTGATATCCGATTGATATTCTGACTGATGACTGTAATTTTCTTTTTACAATGCCAGTGGGGCTGCCCGTCGTGCTGCAGCTCGCTCTGTGCTGCCTGTGTTCTAATGAGGTGTTTGATCCCATCTGGCCAGCAGAATAGAATAGAATAGAAGAAAAAAAAAAAATCAATTCAAATCGAGCTGGGCTTGAGGTTCCCTCCCCATCATGCCCTCCACCCGTTCAGCCCCATATCCTCCGAGGCCGAGGTGATATAATGTCAGTCAATCAGCGGTGCAGCAGAGGCATTTCAGTGGCAGCCATGATGTTTCTGAAGCAGCGGTGTCGTGGTGGAAAGCAGCACTACTGACTGCATGATCGCAATGCGTTAGTTTTTAGATTGCATATCCAGAACATAAAACCTATTCAACATTTTACTTGAATAATTGTTAACGCCTCTCGGTGATGTCCACTATTACTGCAGACATAGGTGGTTAGTTTAGATTAGAAATAAAGGCTGGAAACAGCAAGATGTATTTATTTTTTCATTTGAATGGTTTGAGCCCAAAAGATATCTTAACATCTGCAGCATGATGAGCTGTGTCTAATTTTAATATTTTGTTGATTAGTGAGAAACAACAAACGCGGTTGTTTATAGTGATTTGTTACCTTGGCGTGGTGAAGGTCCACCCCGTACATGGAGAGCTTTTTGGCGTTTTCCAGGAAGTGGATCTCCGCTTCACCTGGTGTCATTCCCCTGATGTGACGGGACAGATCAGACACACGGGGTCAACATTTACAAGTCAACGCAAAGAAAGTTTTGACACTTTCAGACCAACATTGATATGCAAGAGGGATGATTCGGATTTATTGCATAAAAAGCTTTCTGGAAAATGGATGTTTTTATTGCTGCTGGCCTACGGAAAAAAACCTAATCCTTGCACTGCCTCTTGTCAGTGGGCGAGACAGGATTGCATCAAATTACACAAAAATCCATATAATACAGAGTAAAAGGAGGGGGCTCCACCAAACAAAACAATTAAATCAGCTAGATCCATTTATGGGACAAATAAAAATGCAATTTCTACAATCCATGTGGCGTCGCAAAGCAGATTAGAAATCCTGGACACTCACTCAGGGAGTATGAATAACTTCCGGCTTTAGGGGCTAAAAGGATCTGAAAACCTATTTTTATAATTAGCATATTATTATTAGAAGCAACAGACTCTTGTGTGATCTGCTTTAGTGTTTGGTTGTTGTATCTGATATCGCGCTGTAAAGGTTTGTACAGCAAGTGAATTTAAACAAACGTCCAATCCTAATCTGAGGATTAAGCGCCCAAATGTCAATTAAAACCACAGCTATACAGTCCTAACGCTGGTTTTCAGTGTTCAACTCAAACACCCAGTGTTTACTAGTGCTTCCTATGGAAGGTTGAGCATCACAGTTGACACCGAAAAAACGTTTAACTAACTTGTAGGTCTTGTGGAGTTCCATGACCTTCTCCTCGAGCTCTTTGGTCTGGTTGGGTGCGAAGCGCAGTTCGCTGATGTAGTCGCTGCCCAGTTCTTCGGGGTCGTAGTCTCCCAATTCAGACTGCACCGTGTAGGAGCCCAGCACCGTGTGGGTGGCGAAGGAGCAGGGCAGGCGCCCGGACACCACGTCATCTCTGAGCTGCAGGGAAAGGTAGTACCTGGTGGAGGTGGCATAACACAAATGAGTAGAGTCATCTACGTATAGTTTCACATTTTAACCTAAAACTCAACTTTTAATCGATAAAAATAAATCTTAAAATGACTACTACCTCTTTCTGAACTAACTGCTAGCTCACCTTGTGATATCCTCGCTAAGCTGAGAAGGGTCTGGAGGATAGAACTTGACGTTGAATGCGAAGTTCCAGGGCCCAGCTGAGACGCAGGAAGAACATTCAATTAAAAAACACATCTAATATTGGGACACTTTGAGTCAAGGCAAAAATACTCTGCTGGCTTCAGTAGGAAGCAGGACTTACTTCTAACCTGCTTCTTCAGCTCCTTGCAAGGGTCAAGCCAATTCTGCAACAGACAACCACAGGCAAAATCATTAATTGCCATTCATTTGTAAGGGCGTTACTAACAACCACATTTGCTAAAATTGGATATATTTGCTAAATTGAGGAGATAAAATCCAAGAAAATTATCATAAATTGTTTTATTTTAATCACTTTTTTCAATACTTGAGGACTTTTTTAGTTTTAGTGTTGCTCATTTAAATGTCATTTTGAATCAAGTTTATTGTGAAAGAGATTTATAATATGACAGTGAAGATTGTTCAGCATGTTTTTTTAGAATACCTTCTGGTTGTCTACATCTTTGTATGTGATTCCATAGTAGTCTTTCTCCAGCAGATTGAGGTGATCACACACTTTATCAAAGAGCACGTGTCCTCTGGCTCGTTTCTGTGAAGAAAAAAAAAGAAAGAAACGTGAGTCAGGTGAGACTTGACAATAAACTAAGAGCGGTATTCATCACCCCATCCATTACACTTTTAAGTCTCAAGAAAGAGCCATTATCAAAAATAACTCAGGAATACTCCGAACAGAAGTTAGAAACCTCAGCCCTTTTAACTTTTGAAGTGATATATTCAGATTCATCTTTGGATAATTATGAAATTAAAATAAACTCTAAAATAGCTGCATGATGATACAGCACATTGCACCGCTGAACATTTTCTGCACGGAATTACTCATTATTACAGCATTTCCTTCCTTCTATAAACACAAATAATCAAATTCCTGAGTTTAAGGTGAACCTCAGCTGTGTGAAGATGTGTTAACACCGACCCACTGCACATCTCCGACCGAGAGCCGTGCCATCGGCTGCAGCTGCGTCACTTTGGACTCATTGGGCCAGCTCACTGGGGATATTTTAAGGCACGGGTTGCAACAACACGGACGCCTCCTGCCTCAACAGAGCCAAAGCCGGCACTTTAAGTCCAGATGCACTGAAAGCCGCTGCCACATTTTAGCAGCAGGCGTCGTAACACGCCAATGCATCTGTCGGATTCACATGCAGGCAGGCAGAGTAATGCCCACAAATTCCATGACATGAAGAACCACAACGACATGACACGCGCACGCACGCACGCACTCTCTCTCACACACACACACACACACACACACACACACACACACACACACACACACACAACTGGGGATATTTTAAGGCACGGGTTGCAACAACACGGACGCCTCCTGCCTCAACAGAGCCAAAGCCGGCACTTTAAGTCCAGATGCACTGAAAGCCGCTGCCACATTTTAGCAGCAGGCGTCGTAACGCGCCAATGCATCTGTCGGATTCACATACAGGCAGGCAGAGTAATGCCCACAAATTCCATGACATGAAGAACCACAACGACATGACACGCGCGCACACGCACACGCACGCACGCACGCACGCACGCACGCACGCACGCACGCACGCACGCACGCACGCACGCACGCACGCACGCACGCACACACACACACACACACACACACACACACACACAGGGGATTTAACAGAAGTGGGAGGAATGTAGTCTTTGGCACATGTGGCACATTTGTGCGTGTGTCAACCCACGCATACTTGAAGCATGCGCATACACTATTATGAGAAAAACTCACGTGTATGTGTATGTGCGTGATTTTTACTGAGCAATAAAGAATTAGCAGCATCATGTCAGACTATTGCTGCCTGGCTGTGACACGCCGCTTTTCAATGCAACGCTTAAACCTGGCTTTGATGACAGAGCGAACGCAAAGAGCGTTCTGGCGGGATCTGGCATGTACTCTGGTTGTTAGAGAAACAACACAACCAGTGACTAGTTATTATCTGTGCCAAGGATGTGTTTTCATTTCCGTTTGTCTGCCAGCAAAAATGACTATGCTTATTTCAGTGAAATTTGGTAAAGTGGTGGAGCGTGGAGCAGATCTGGATAAATGCTCAGATGCAGGAGGGTTTTTTCCCCCCTTCCATTAGCTTTGGCAGTGGTTATGTGCCCGTTAAGAGCCCTTTTCGTCGATTTATGAGCGGACCATTTTTATTAGGGTTAGATTGGACAGGGTTTGATCGATAAATGAAGGAGAATTGTGAAATACGCCCTTCAATTTTTTTTTTGTTAGCCATGTCAGGTTCTCTAAAACCTTAGTTTGGTCCAAATAACAATCCAATACTCAAAGAATGATATCAAACAATGAAAACCAGAAAATCCTCCCATTTTCCTGATAAAAATTTAATTGGATTGAGGTAGATTAAATATGTGCATCTAAAGGGCTTTTCCATAAATGTGTCTGTGATATATAACAACAGAGTGAGGTGTTCACTGTGAGATAACATCATCTGAAGTGAAGCAGAGGACATGCAGCATTTCCGTGTTGCATAAAAAGATAGGAAACCATTAGTGCAGACATTTTTCCCCGGAGGAAAACATTCTCCCAGAGAAGAAAATTGAGTTGAAATGGAAAACTACAAGGTCAGAGGGATGAAAATGTCAAAGCCTGGCACTCTGGACCCGTTTCAAATGGGATTGGTGGGAGGAGGAGGAGGAGGAGGAAGAGGGGGAGGAAGAGGGGGAGGAGGACTCCGTGGCAATCATCTTAGGATCCTTCGACCTCAGTTGTATCACTGTGTCAAACACCATAAGCTGACCCACTGTATCTTAGGTGTGCTGCCTTTCCCGCAGGGTCACTTTCATACGTTTTTTTGTTTTGTTTCAGGCAAGCTGTATGGATGAGCATCATTTTCCGCAGTATTAGAACCTACTGAATAGACATAGACAGCCTGTGCAAAGGATGCATGAATCTGTCACGACTCTGTGAAGATGCATTTAAGACAATACTGTGTAACGAATAATACAAAGGCTTGCTGAAGTGCCCTAAGGACTACATTTAATTTGAACATTCTCAGTCTAGCCTAGTAAAATGTCCGAAATAAATTGATCAGCTAATATTTGCACTTTTAATTTTTAATTAAAATGTGAAAGTGTCCCAACTTTACACACACAATTTAATTTGGTGGAGAGCCCTATGGAAAAACTCCATCGATTCATTAAAATCCTGCTTCCCGGTCTCTGAGAGACATCAAGCCATTCTGCCAACGCAGGCACTCCACGACACCGATTCCCTTCCAACAAATGCTCCCATTCCACAGTCAGAACCCCTCACCTCACTGCCACCACCTAACAGTTGGATAATCTTTTCATCCGAGCCCCTGGTGGGGCAGGAATCCACTCAAAGGGGACCCGAGAAGAAGGGTCTGGTTCTTCACCTCGACTCACACGCGAGTACAAAGCTGAAAGTCTCACAGTTCCGAGAAAAGGCTCCACTTTGTATTGTTGGTTAGAAAATATGCCAGAGAACGAAATGTCAGGTAAGTTCACTGGTCAGTTTTGTTCCTGACATCATAAAGGTCTAAGACTGTGTGAATGCAGAAAGCTGCTATTGTACTGTGAAGCTTCATCACTTACAATAAAACCAAGATTTGATTGACAACTACATAACGGTCCAACATTTCTCAGCATAAACGTCCCCTTTTAATATTTCACTTTTCCACACTATCCACATTATGATTAAAGCCACACTGTTGGGATGTTGAGGTTAGGAGCTTCACATTTACAACACAAAGACACATGTTTTTCACCGTTGGCTGGCCCTCTTTCTCTCACAGGATTTATTTCTGGATAGTGGATGAGCTTTGAAGTATGACTTAGACATTTAAAGAGTGTTATGTGATTTTTTCCCCCTCCCCTCTCAAGACTACATTGAGTGGAATCTTTGGAGGGAAATGCACAGTGAAATCCATGAAATCCCTTTTTCTTAGAAGGGTTGCCAAAATAGGACATTTTTATTCTATTGATGTACAGCAGGCCAAGTATCATCATATTTGAATATCAATGCATGCAATTAAGCTCTTACTTTAGTGTTTTCGAACCTGCTGCATTATTTGTTTATTTAAATTCACATAACTATTTCGTGAAACAGTAAAAACTGAAGTAAATTAAAATGGATAAATAAATACATTTTTGCGCTGACAAAGTTAATAGAATGTTTGTGAAAGTGGGTGTGGGTGCGAACACACAATAAAAGAAAGCGAGCGTGAATAGTCATTGTGTCTCACCTCCACATCAAGTGTGTAGTCGGAGCCGTCCAGCAGGGTGATTTTACACTGCATGATCTTCACCTTCTTCACCCCCCTCAAAGGAGACTTGGACAGGCGACTGATGGATGACCTGTGGGACACTTGGTCCTCGTCTTGCTGCTCCTGAGAGGAAGACAACAAGAACCCTTTAACTCTAATGAACATATACAGTACGTATGGTAAAAAAAACAAAAAAACATTCTGTTTGCTGGATAAAGCATGGAATTCTGATCTGATTTAATGTTTTTAGGTTGGATGCATTTCCACAGACCAAAAATGAAAAACAATTATGTGTTTACACAATTTCCTGACTTAACTGCCTCAAACTGACCTAAAATGCCAATTACTTAATTGGGTTGTCCTTGACAAAACAACCAGTTCTGTCACATGTCCAAAACCTAAAAATAAAGGCCGGGACCCTGAGTGAATTTAATCAAGTCCCGCTGAGAAGACCTAGATGTGTACCGCCATTTTGTCTTAAACAGAGAAAATCCAATTTTCCACTTGGTTGAAAACAAAGCCTCCCTGGCTGAATTTATGCTGAAAAAGAAGACTCTGGCTTTGAGACTTTTTTTCCCCTGTTAAACTTGAACAAGGTGTATTTAATGCTCCTTTTCATTCCTATAGTGCACATTTCTTATCTTGTTCCTTACAAGCCAATTATCAACACTTTTTGAGACCATGAGAAATGAAGTGACAGCGTAATTTGGATTTGATTTACTTCAAACCTCCTAGAAAGGCCAGTGATGGAATGTATTTCAAGCCTTATGGATGATTGATTTGCAACAGATGTAACAGATGGATGAAATCCCAGTAGTAACAGTAAATGGGGGGCACTTAATTCAGACTTGCATCCTCACATGAAAGACCGACGCTGTTGTGTGACAGTGCTAAAAAAAAAATCTCAGTCAAGTCTCATTCATACAACAGTGACAATTACATGAGGAAGATCATAAGAAGGAAAAACAGCTCTGCTTTTCTCATCACTTCCACATCTGGTAGACAGGACTTTGACCTATTGACTCCTTAATATTGGTTTCTTGTAAATGACATATACTAAATAGGACTTCTAGTTGACTGCAACACTGCATTTAAGTGCACAAATTGTATATTTATAATATAAATACAAAACATCATTACTTCATTTGAGTCATGGCAGTATAGTGACCTTTGACCTCAAACATCTAATCACCTCCTTTTTGAGCCAAAGTGAACGTTTCAGGTTAGGTTTCAAGAAATGTCTTGATGCTGTTACTCAGATATCATGTTCAGGAGAATGGGACTGACGGACAACCTGGAAAAAATAATGCCTCAGGGCCATGGCTGACGCGAGGCACAGTAATAAAGCAGGACAGCTCAGAGCTAATCCCAACTCTAATGCTGTCTGAGAACTTACATACATCAAAAAGTCAGCCAAACCTCTTAAAAACTTTTTTCCCCCTTTGGATTTTGAAAATCTTTCCAATTCGTGTCGGTAAACCCATCAAAAAAGAGAATTTTGCTATACAAAATTCCTAAAATGATGGAAACGGACTTCATGCCTTGTGCAATGGATAAACTACAAAAACTTATCTGGTTTGATTTAAAGCTTGTATGCACAGCGTTCCAGTGTTATGGGTCAGAATAAAGTATTGCCTTGAGCTATATCAGTAAAAAAATATTGTAACCGCGAAGTACTTTAGACCAAATCTGTATGCATGTCTAGTGTAGCTACCCAAAATGCGTTCCCCTTCACGTTCTAAATGAGGGAAAGAGTTCACTGCTTTGGAAATACATGTTAATGTCAATACAGATCGATTAGACAGTCAGCCCTGCAGGGTGTTTGGAACAAAATCTACAGACAAGCACTTAGCGTTCAGATAACATCAATAGCTACTTGGGCTCCCTGCCTATAGAACACGTACAGGCCACAGGCTACGTTACTATTCAAAACAGAGAAGAAAACACTGGTAAACACACACACTAAACAAGAGAGAAAATACTAAAAGATTTACAACCTTGCTTTACAAGCAGGGGGAGTCAACGAGATATATCTGAAAGCAGTATTGAAAAAATATATTTTTAAATGCAAGAAGTTTCTCTGGGACTTTCGCCCTGCGAGATCAGAGGGAGAGAAGCTGCAAAACAAATAAAAACACAAAAGGGCATGGAGGAGAAGCTGCTCTCGATTAAAATATAGGCAAGCCACAATGATTCTTAAAATGATTATTATTAACCATTTTAAATCTTATTTTCTGCAAAAAAATAATAAACCCCCCACATTGGACATAATAAAGAAAGCCTCCCTTGTAGATCAGCAGAGTTAATCATTCCAGGCTCTCCCACAAAAATCAATGACTGACATTGGGTTATTTCTGTGCATTTCATTGCTCTAAACCACAGATCTCCCACCAACAACCACTAAAAGCCAGTAGATTTTTATTTTAACCTAACCAGTAGCTCGGTTTACATTCCCACAGCTGTTTCAAGTAATGAGTGCAATCAGTTGATCCCAAACATCCTTTCCTGGTGGTTTCACAATTTGTGTTTTCAAAAGTAAAAGCACACAGCACTGATGAGGACAAATCTATTTGTCAGAGGATGCATTTGACGTGGACCTGTAACTGCCATAGAAGCCATCTTGTCAGATATTTTTTTCCCCCAAACGTTTGTTTGTTTTAATTAAAAACTTAAAATACGTTTTCTCAAAATTCAACCCACAGCTATAACAAGATGTATAGTGTTTACAACCTGAAAATCCATATTTCATCAAACTTGTCATGTGTATTGCATAACTATCATACTGTATGTCCAGGTGGGGCATTTTAAAGTGCATTATACGGTGGATTCCAGATGTGTGTGGCTGTGTATTTTGTGGGAGCAGTTCAGACGATGCAGACAGGGCGAGTGTGTTGATGTGGAGGCTGACCTGGTCTTTCCTGGCCGGTGTGCTGTGTCCCACAGCGGCTGGAAGCTGCTCCTGAGGCAGGGCGGGTTCAGCTGCTGCCTGGCCGGCCGGGGCTTTCTCCGTCTCCTTGTTCTCCTGCGGCTGCTTGGCCTCGGAGTCTGCGCCTGATTCAGTTGTCATGGTTAATCACGCTGGAGGAGAGGAGGAGAAAAGAGGAGGAGGATGACGATGATGAAGAGGGAAAATTGAGCAGTCAGCTGACTTGTTAGGAATTGATCCGCTGTCGGGCTCGGGCAACAATAAGCTGCTCTTTGATGTAGATGCAGACATGTGGATATTGTTTGACAGCAGAATAAAATTACTGTAAGTGTTTTTGGTGCACTGTATTCCCTTTTTCAATAATGTCGGTGACAGTAGCTATAATATAAAGTGCTTAGTCTGCTGTTGCTCTGACATCCACATTATCTACAATGTTTATTTAACTCTCACTACATGTTTTTTGTTTGTATTCGATCATCGGTTGAAGGATGTTTTTTGCTTTAAATATATATATACACATGAAAACAACATGAACATCAATACTGAAAATGATCACAAGAACACGTTTTTGTCAGAGCCCTATTTAGTATTTACACACAACCATCCCACATATGTGAACAGCTCGAGTAAGCATCTTTCATAACATGACCTTTTCCCTCTGTGAATAGCAGCACTTCATTACTGACAGATGCTGTCCAAGAGGCCTTGAACCAGTTAATGATGGGAAACGTCCGATGGCCGGTGTTGCCAAACAAAGAAGACAGATAGGGCAGATGACGCTGGGTGCCCCCCCCTGAGCTGAGCGTACCCACAGGTTATAACATTGGGATGTGGGTTTCATGAGTGTGTGTGTGTGTGAGAGCACTCTGTGCCCCCCATGAGAGACCGGGGGTGTGTAGTATGGATGCCTGTCATTCTGCTGCTGGCGTGCGTCTCCCTTCGCACTATTTATAGGGCCGTGTTTACGCCGCGGTAGGATGATTCAGGGGGAGATCGTTGACTTCCAGCCGGAGCTGAGGACAGCGGCCTCTGTATCAACAAAGACAGCACTGTAGGCCCGAGGTGAGTGATCCCCAAACATCTCACAGGCTGATGAACTGAAACGACCAACAACGGAGAGTTGCGGCTCGGACAAAGTGGAGCAAAACGCAATAGGAACATCGGGTTTGGATTATCTGGACATGCCACAAGCTCTTTGGAGGCTGTGGCATTTTGGGTAATAAGAAAAACTGTCCCGGTCAGGAAAAATATAGGCATGTGGGCCATATTTAGACCTGGAATAAGCCTCAGTCAAAGTTCTCATGTCCTGCTGTGCGGAACAGTGGCACACAGCTTTAGCACGAACAGCTGGAGTATGTGCTCTCATGGTGCCTCCACGTTGTTCTTCTTAGACCTAATACAAAATGATATGATGGTAAATTGCTTATAAGCAGTGGGTTAAAATATCCATGAAATTACATTTAATTTAAATAAAGCTTTTTCCAAGTAAAACAAAGATAACAGAAGAGCGAATTATTACGTTTATAAGTTGGGAGTATTTTTCCCAGTATTCAATTCTTATTTTCCCAGCATTTGATTTCTTGTTTCCAAAGAAATCAGGAGCGTGAGTTTTAAGAATCAAGGGTCAGTGAACACAACTTGCTGATTCAACTCTTTAGAATATGATATATTTTTGGCTCCCATAAAAAAAGGTAATAAAGATTAAGAAATCTAGATTAGAGGCCTGAGCTGCAACAATGTGATTGGACAGACGTAGTCATAAGGTTCCAAACTCCAACCCTGGAGTTCCCGAATGATGAGAAGCCATTTGTGAAAAAAATAAACCAACCAAAATCAACCCCCCCCCCCCCCCAAAAAAACACACAAAAATCACCCCCCCCCCCCCCCCCTGCTGCTGCTACGTCAACGCACCGTGTGTGGCAGAGTTGAGGAGCGGTTCAGTAGTCAGCCGACAGATTATGGCTGCACGGCTAACCTTTGCGTATCTTCGCCCCCTCCTGTGAAACAGGAACTATGGTAGGCGGAGAAGAAAGCAACATCTTAGCACCATAGAAATGGAGGAAGAATACGTTCAGTCACTGGTGACAGGCACTCTTCACTGGGCCACACAACGGCCCACACAGTGGCCTTGTGTGTCGGGCCTCGCCATGGACTGGAACATACATTATGCATTCAGAAAAGCTGTATTCACAACTCATTTAGTGCCTCCGATTACTCCTTGTACACAAGGGCGGTTGATGATTGCTCCAATACCGCCTTATCATACAGAGCAAAAGATTCCACTGGACGAGACAAAGGCAAAGTCTTTTTATATCTAATCCTCTATGATACTTTAACTGAATAAATCTGCTCTGCCGCTTTATTCCTGATAACTCTTGCCCAACAGGGACTCAATCTCTCTCAGAGCATGAAAACTTTTATATTCGGAGTCATAAATGGATTGTGTTTGGTACGTTTTTAACCAGGGGATCCTCAGACACACAGGGAATAGGAACGGTATTTGTGAAGGATTTAATCAAATCCTGACAAGACCGGCAGTGAATCTTAAAAGATTTTCATTTTAATATTGGCAATTAAAGTGAAAGCAGAATCACAACAGCTTTAAGCCAAGTTAAAATCCAACATCCATCTGAGGTCATTTGTTAAACAGAAACCAGATCCAAAATGAAACCAGCCATTAAAAATGGTTCCTACCGGAAAATTTGATATATTAATCAAAGAAAAACGGAGCAATTAGTATAACAACCACTATGAAGAGACAAAAGACAGGATACAAAAATGGATCTCACTTTCTACGGAAGCATACATGAAATAGGAGCCAACACAATCATTAATGTGTCTTCCAAGGAAAGACAAGCAGACAATTATCACATCTCATAACACAAACAAATCTCTGCCAAAAGAACAATTACATCATAGGTTCTAAAAACCTTTGACTTCTTTGTAATATAAAATCAAAGCAAATCCACTGTTTATCAAACTCGCTGTCTCGCCACTGAACAAATATAATGTAGAGGCAAACCACTGCAGTGGATATTTTTGTCCACCATAAAATCTCTGCATAGGCTTATCAGTACTTAACTTGATTACATAATTGACCACTGACACTAAATGGCATCGTTTTCCCCCCACAAATGATAATCGTCATCTTTAAGGTCAATTTATGATTGTAACGCACACTGCTGGAAGGTCACACACATAGAGAAGGATATCGGAGGGCCATCTGTGACGAGCGCCATTAGCTGAAGTAAACCACAGCTGGTCCCATCCCCGCCACCCCTGCCCCCACACCCACAACCTCCCCGGGGGCTCGTGGAGGTTACATGCAGAGGAATGGTTGGCGTTTTTTGACACATCCAGGCCCATCCCAAGCTGGGCCTATAGTATGTAGTATGATGTGACCCCTCTGCATGGCCACAAGGCTGACAGCTGTCACACACACACACACAGAGAGACCCAGCTACTGTAAGAGGATACCATGAAAACGGTCTGGCCACTCAAACCCGACACCTCAGCTCAGGGGTAACAGATCCCCAAAGTGTTTTTAACTGTCCTGAAAAACATATTTATTGATATGTGTTGTCACGACCGTGATGTCGTCTCATTTGCAAACATTGTCAGTCAGTCAATTATTGTTGCTTCAATTTAAAAAAAATCAATGGACACTATTTATGGCAGTAACTTATAATAGATGCAACATTATATTCAGCTCTGGATTCATAGCATGTCACTATTAGGGTCTACCACTGGTTAGAGGTTGTACTGTCACAATAACAGACACATGCGATAAGTTTGGAATAAAATGAATAGTAATGACGACTGAACAATTGTTAGGTCTTACCCAAGTACAAATATCATAGTTTTTTGTGCGGCTTTTCCAAGCCTGAGATTTTGCCTCTTTTCTTTTTTCATTGTGTTCCAATGAATTTTGCGTGTCTGATGACTGCAAGGTCCATAATGGGTAAAGCTAAATCAGACTCTACTGGCGTGACTACAGCGGTGTGGTGGGATTTCATGATGATTGGGTGAGAGAGAGCAACAGGGAGCTGAGCAAGGAGGGGCTGAGTAATGCTGCAGATTTATATTAGACGTCACATTTTAATACAAAAAATATATATGATGTATTATAATGAAGCTGTTGTGGAAAGTATTGATAAAGGTGTGAGCTGCAATACTCTAAGTAGTAAGTGTTAACACTGATGGACTGTGACATCAGTGAGTCAGCAAAACACAATGTTGTGTGACGTCACTCGTTTCCTTCCTAAACAAATAAAGAGAAGTTCTGCACACTAAAAACTAATGTGGGCTAATCTAACAGTGATACTAAAAAAACAGAATAACCTTCTGGATCATTATCCCTGTGAACCAAAGTGGGCCAGACAACCTTCACAACAGCAACAGCCCGACTTTGATGAAGGTAACTGGGCAGTTCAAGGTGAGTCCGAGCGGAGGTTTTTTTTTTCCTGCTGCGGAAGGCTATAAATCCTGTCCTGCGTCTACATTTTTAGCATTACTAAGACTGAAGACAAATGTACTACCATCTGAACTTGACTGACTTGTCTACGCTTGATTGTGCGACACAGTTTGTCTTTGTTGATGAGCTGTTGCTTAAGGCCAGAGTTGTAAAGAAAAAAACAATTCCTGATATTCAAGTTTGCACTCAGTCCATCTGCACTGCTCAATAAACTGTGACAACATTTCCATTTAACGTATTACGATTAGAATTAAATCTTGGTAGCTTGATGAAGATTTTAGAGCGTATGAAACTAGCCAATAATGGATTAAGGCATTTCATGAGATTAGCTATAGGTAATCTCCAATCAGATGCAACCTTTATATACCAAAGACAAAAAATACACACAAATAAATCATAAAAGAAAAGCAGCAAAGCTTAAGTTGCCGATTCATTTTTACATGAATAGCTGACTAATTGACTGCAATCTCCAAACAGCAATCACTGGATAGTGAGTGGGTGATTTATTGTTTTTATAAAATAAGAGTTACCCTTGTTGACCATTTACAGACAAAACCTGTAAGAGACTGTTGATGTATCACATTGCATTTCTGCAGACCTCACAGTCAAATTTGCTTATAGCCCTTATTAACACCAAGGTTCTGCATCTGTATTTCCCATCACAACCTACACAATCATAGTTTGCACTAAAAATGACTGAACTATGCCTTCAATGGCAGTGTGTATGTTCCTGACAGTGTCACGTCTGAGCCGGGCCGTGCCGTGCAAACGGCGATCTGAGGATGCTAGGAGCGGAGCCACGCCTACCGCACTGCAGATCAAAAACAGCCCGGAATGTCGCCTTCACGTCGGACAGGGACTCGCTTCGCAGTCCGTGTTCGCCCAGCGACGGACCATAGCCGGGATAAGCCTCTCTGTCGAGTCGCTTCATCCGTTCCCTCTACCCCCGCTGAGTGCCTCGAAGCTCGGCTAACCGAGCTCCCGTACCTCCAGCGGTTTGTTTTGGCTCTGAATGATACGTCTTTTTTCTAGCCCCATTCAGCACAGACACACGAACACAACACGTTGCTGCAGTTTAACACACTGAAATCCGCCGCAATAACACGAATAAAACAGGAAATCAAACGGCTGAGCACGGCTAGCCACGTCCGCGCGACAGCTCCGCGCGAGTGGACACCAGTCAGGGCGTATTTTAATCATCTGTCATCGGCTGCGCGTGCCGAGGGTTAACCAGGTGAACACGGCAGGATAAAGAGATAAAAACGAGGAAGTACACAAAACGCGAGAAGAGCTTCTCTGCAGCGGGAGGGGAGAGCAGGGAAGGAAAGCATTTTATTTTACCAGGTGGAGTGTCCTCGCTGCGCTGGTCCAACTCTTGCTTCCTGACAGCGGTGCTGCTCTGCTGCAGTTTCCCTCTCACACAGCCTATCACACCGAGCCGCTGAGAGGGGGATTGTGGGATATCGGGACAGCCGGAGTGGCGTTTTAGCAGCACACACACACACAAACACACACACCTAAACACACACACGCACACAGAAAACGCGCGCGCGCGCGCACACACACACACACACACTCACACAAACATACACACTTCATTAACACACTCATAAATAAATATACACACCGCACAGAAACACACACACATAGCTGCTTACACTCTAACATACATGCAAATCACTTGCAAACAAACAGACACACACACACAAACGTGTCTAAATAACCAAACCTTAATCCTAGCCTAAATCTAATTCCGACCATAAAACCAAGTCTAAACCCTCAATAGGCCCTTTGAATTTACCAGCCAAAATGTCCTCACAACTGAAAACACACCAACACACTTACAAACACGCACACAAAGCTTTGCAATTACTGACATGAGGTTTGCCGTTTTACTGAGGACAGTGTGGGTAATCTCTATTAAAAGGAAACAAGAATCAGAAAGCAAATCAGCAGTGGAATGAAACAAATCAAGCACTTTAGTATTAACGTTAACAAATGTAAATAAAAAAATGTAAAACAGCTAAATATTGTCCAACTTGCTTCTCTTCTGTGATGGTTTTTGAGTATTTTATCTTCACCTTATCTAGGACCGTAAACAGCTAATAGACATTGTTGTTTGCACTTATTTAAAAAGATTACTTTAAATAAGTGCTTGCATTGTTGATTACTTAAATCTATCAAAAAGCAAAAACACTTGAAATGTGACCATTGAATTTCAGACCACCAAAAAGTGACAGAGTCGAGAGGACTCAATGATATTCAGCAAACTGGAAAACTTTATTCTAGATATATTAAAACTAGTTCATCATAATCTCATGGCACTACACATCTGCTTCACTCCTCTAGGTACGCATGCTCCTATGAGCGCAAACACAGACATAAAAGCAACTTTTTAATTAGTGTCTGCGTTGTTCCCTCTGGGGATTTGTGGGCTTTTCCTCCTGCCTCCCAGTGGGAACTTGACCCACCTCACTCACCCATTTGACTTTTATTTCATCTAATTGCTTTCATGCTCAAGTAGTACACCGCATGCCAACGCTGTGGACGCACAGATATGCACATTACGTCTTCTGGGAATTTTCTGTCGCTACTCTATGTGCATGTTCAAATTCCTAAAAAAAAAATGAAAGCAACCAGCAAAAAGCAAAAGGGGTTTAGAGCCACAGTGGTCTGACAATAGATGTAACTAAATATTCCTGTAACCTTCAGTCCTGGGAGGTGAAATAATAGCTGAGGGAGGCAGTGAAAGGCTTCCTTTTGCAGAACAATCCTGAGCCTTAACGTGACACCTCCTCTAACCACAATAAATCCAGGAAAAATAGTCCAAGGAAGTGTTTTTTTACTATTTCAAAATGGGCACCCATTCAATGTTGTGTTGCATTTGAAATAATTTCACACACTGTGATTGTTTCATTTCTCCAGTGAGCCTCTTTCACTTCTTCCTTCATTTCTCGTTTTCCAAACCAGGAAGATGATTATGGTGTCAAATTTGCACGTCACCATGTATGTCACCACAGCCAGACCCTCTGAGAAGACGCTATACAAAAAAGCACTAACAGCTACCTGTTATGTCTGTCCTCCACACAGCCAAACAATAGTTATCTACATTTAGGGCAGCCGGAGTCTGGCACAGTGTAGTAATGACCCCACCGGTCGTCTCAGACATTGCTCATCACAGCCTGTCTGGCCAATGGGTAGTGACGATGCGACTGTAATTCACTAAACAGGGGTTCCACACAAGCAATGTCTCAAAGGAAGATTTATCATTTGGTTAAAAATGTTATGATGACGCTAAGATTCATTATTCACTTCTGCAGCTATTCAGCCAGGGCAATGTTCATACATGGACAAAATACAAGATGTGGAAGTAATAAACTGGTCTTAATTCAGATTTTTTTTTCATTTTTCCTTTAAAGCAGCATTCAATCCTTTTTGACCAAGAGCCAGCAGACTATCAAGAGACAGAATCTTAGCAAATATGGTCAATTTCAATGCAGATGTTTTTGACTGTAAAATTAGTAATAGTTTCCACCGTTATATTATAATCTGAAACATGTGCTTTTTTGGCCTTTTATGTGCTCTGGCTGGTGTGTTTGCAAATAACTGCCTACTTACTTCACCTTAAAAAAAACAGAGCAACAGAGGAAACTGTGTTGTCCATCTCTTCAATAAAAGTCTAATATTCAAACATTTTAGGCCTGTCTCATTTCTTTTAACTCTACTTTAGGTGCTTTGGTGTGAGTGGGTCGTGTGACCATCTGGTCTGTGGTATTCAGTGGCAATGTTTTGGTTTTATTAGTCTGGAGAATCACCACAGTAAATGAATTACTTCAGAAATCTGCAAAAAACGAAGAATGCTAAGAATGTTTCACTGAAACCAAAGACATTTGATTTCATGTCAATAAGTCATGTGACCAGTTAGCAAAGACAGTACGAAAAGTACTGTAGGCTGAGGTTACTGTTTGCGTTCTGCTGAAAACGCAGCAAATTCCAAGAAAAGTTGTCACGTTGGAAAAATGGGACAGTACTACAAAACACACCACTTATCCACTTCTTAAAGAAGAGCCAATGGAATTAGACGGTGAAGTCAGTAAAAGAGAAAAGAAACACCTCCGTTTTCGGCTTGTTTGATTAACAGTGTGTAATATAAAGCAGGCAGCAGCCTCTTCGGTTCTGTGTAATGTCATGTTAACACATACACTATTTGTTTAGCCTTTTTAGTTAATATAACGCAGCACACTTATGATTACAAGTCCTTTTTTGGGGGGGAAAATGCTCCAATCGCCCAGGAAGTAATGACAGATTAATACAGCTTTAAGCAAAAGTTTGCATATGTAAAATCATCAGGCTCCGATTTTTCTTCTGTCTATGGGTTTACTACTCTGTGTCTGTATAAAGGCCTGCAGCTGAGGGACTGAGCCTCCTCAGGAGAATGATTCATACCACACGAGACAGACAACATGTGATCTCTGGACTCTGTGTAGCTTATGTGGCTGCTTCACTTTTTTTTTCTGCTGCATACAGACACTTACTTCCTGTGCAGCTCATCTGCTCCGAAGCTCAACCTTGAACTATGTTAACCTTAAGTCCACTCGCATCTGTAAGAAGTTACTACCATAGCTGAGGAACATAAACGCTTGGCGTTAAAACATATCTCCTGCTTACAAGAGCAATATAGTGATTAAAGTTTATTGCTGCTTACATTAATTAACAGAAGTCAATAAAAATAACTGTTCATTTAAAATGATTTTGCAATCCCAGGTTTTCTGTGGAAGTATTCCTATCTTTTTTTTTTGTGTATTTGAAAATGTCTATTTGCCAATTCTCTTAAATCCTTCACCTTTTGAAACTCATTACAGCAATTCTAATTTGCAGTGCCATGGTCAGAAAAGCGAGCCGGCGCTGTCATATTTCATAATTACAGTGAATCATGCTTCTTCTGATCATCGATCTGCTATGTGATTCAATTAAATAAAAATTCAAAAAACATGTCCTGACCTCTATTGTCTAGCATCCCTGGGGTCTGGGGGGAAAATTATTGTGAGTTTAAAAAGGATCTATGCCCAAAAATAGATTCACATTTCCACTTTGTGTTTGGGTTGTCACACACAGAGCTACCACAGACAGGGGATTTAAGGACCTCATAACACTACACTGACGCATACTGCATTTATGCAAAAAACCCTCGCTGTGTGATCATGATATGCAGCTATTTCTAATTAACGAAATTTCAAAATAATGGTTAAGTCTATAATTAATTTTCAATAGTTATGACGATGGGCTTATTGTGAACTTGTGAAGTGTTTTGCACTTCACCTCTATCCACCCACAGCTACTATTCCCTGCTGTCTACTCAGCTGTGAAGGCTTCCACTCCCTAAGGGCTGCAGGTCAGCAAGCTCACACAACAAATTACCGTCTGATTCTGACATCCCAGACTGAGCCAAAACTCCCAAATCGACACCCTACCTGCATCTCGTTAAAAAAAAGTTAGAAAAAGTCCGTCCCACTCTCAAGCGCTTTCATCTTCAGCCAAGGGAGCAAAGATTAACGTGATTTTTTTTTTTTTTGCAAAACGGCGAGGATCACTCGCTCCTTGTTTTTTGCTTGCATGAAGCAAATCTTATCTTGAGGAATCATAAACGTGCTCAGTATGTCGGACCTTTGGAAAGTGCCACGCTGACGATTGTGTCCTTCAAGTGACCGCAGACGAGGACTTTTTTTTTTTTTTTTTTTTTTTTAGAAAGAGTGAACATGGGGTTGAAAATAGAAGTCACAGCAATATTTAAAATATTTTTTTCCATTGAGAGCAATGGATACCGATATACCAGATGATGGGAAATAGAGTGCAATTAAAATAACCTGACATCAAAGCTGTATGAGGCGGTACAGTAGGGGTAATGGAATTGCTTAATTGAAGGCCTAGTGCAAAATATTTCATCATGAGCCTTTTCTTTTAAAATAAACAAACAACACATAATCTGTGTTATCTCAGGTTCTCTGTTCTCATCTACACTTTTGATTGTATCTTGCCAATGTAAAGTAAGATACAATGGTACTTTTTTTTATGTTTTATATGTATGTTATGTTTAAACAAAACTGAGAGACTAAAAATGAAATGTTGTTCTTTTTAAATCTGAAGGAGGCAAACGTTATATTATCTGTGTCTGATAATAATAGTAATAATCAAGAGAAATGAAACTGGAAGAAGTACAACAGATTTTTTTTTGGCCTCCGACAAAAGTTCAATGCACAAAGGCACGTTTGAACAGGACTTCAAATAGAGCCCAGCTTGGAGACTAACCCCTACTCGCCACTATAAATACCCTGTGACTGTGGAGGTGCCTTCCCAGGAGCTTTAGCTTTATAAGGCCAAGGCTGCCCCCATACCGCTCTCAAGTGATCAGGCATCGCCGGGAGATAGCAAGAGCCCCAACGAGCTTATCTGTCAACTCGACAAGATTGAGTCATACGTGTTATCTCCTCGAGCCCCCACAGACTTTGCAGATCAGCAGCACTGCACTCACGTGTTGAGTTCGGCTCAATTCAGCTGACTGTGAACTACTGCGCAGCAGCAAAAAAAAAAATAAAAAATCAGTGCCGATGGTTTGGTTTGAAGGGCTAAATAAAGTTAGCTGATAGTCACCGTGTGACTGCATTCAAACACAGTCAAGTTTAAACACGCTCTCTACAGCCATGTTTATTTTTTTTGTCTATCAATCACCGGATTGTTTCCTGATAATTGTATTACTTGTTTACTTATTTTGAGAAATGTAAAATACATGCTCAAAAAAAAACAAAATTATATTTGACAAAGAAGATCTAAGAAGAAGATGACTTAAGCTCAAACTTTAAGTTAGTATATAAATTAGTTAGTGGAACAATTAGGCAACTGATAACCCTTTCGATTAAACATGCAAAAATGTTAAAAAGGGAAGGATAATGTCATCAATGATAGCATAATGGATCGTTTGGGCCGGTTTGGGCTGTTGGATGGATAAAGCAGCACATCTGAATAAATGAAGTTCAGGAAACTAATTTTTTGATTTTTTTCAGACAAAAAAAATGATATACAAAAGTAAATGGCAGATTAATCAATAAAATGGTTCTTAATTTCAGTTCCAGGAAGACTCCGGCATCATACAGACAGTGTGTGCACTGTGAGAGGATTGTGGGTGTAATTTAATTCTCCACACTCGGCTCAGCCCTTTAATTGAAAAGAATGTCTGCAGTTATTACTTTACTCTAACGTTCGCCGGCCTTAGCACTGATTCATGAAAGTGGCAGTTTTAACCTTCAACCCCTGGTTCCTGTCCCACTCACGCACACATGGCCACTTCTATATCCTTCATTTCGCCACACACATCACAGCATCAAAGTGCGTGTAAAGTAATGTGTTCTTCTGCGGTACCATACTACAGATATTGAGCTTAACAGTGATATTGATTCAAATTCCTGTGATGAATAGTCTGAGATAAGACTTTTATCACTGGTAATATCACATCAAACCAACAGTGGGAAATCTCTGTAGAGCCTCGACAGGCCTCAGATGTTGGCAGAAGGAGAGTGAACATGAATGACTCTCTCCTTCGGCCACAGATATTAGATTTAATCTTGTTATGTCATCCTGTATGGGTTCAGGAATGTAAAAAACACACAAGGCTGTTTTCTCTGAGAGGATCGTTTTCTCTTTCTGAGCAAAGGTCACAGGGGTCAGAACATTATCTCTACTCTACAAACTTGGCCTTTGATTGATTTAACCAAAACCACTTCTCCACATTCTACACCTGATAATACCAGCTGTTTTTTTGTTTGTTTTTAACATGTGCTACATTCCAAGTACATTCAAGTCAGAATTTGGAAATTCCCTCACAGCTTAACCATAATTATAACCTTCCTGTGTTCCAGTGGCCCAGCTTGGAAAAAACAGACAAAAACCATGGTCAACCACGACATTTAAATAAACTTTCCCATGTTAGGACATACGACATTGACGTTTTAAGAATAAAATGTGGGTCTCTTTGAAAGATGTAACTCAGTCAAGGTGAAAGCAAAACTCCCTTTGCAGGAATGCTTTACATCATCTATAAATGACCAGTGTGCAGACAAACGTGCAGCACCTTGCACGCCACTCGCTGCACACCAACATGACGAGTCCCACGGACTTTGTCTGGCCTTATCTCCCCGGTCCTGTACATTCACCTTCATCATGCAACCTCATAAACCTGGTAAAACCCCTGAACCATAGGAATGGCCATGTGGCACTATACAAAGTATAGTATAACAGTCCATCTCAAAAATATGTATGTCCAAAGCACTAATTATCACATAATATTTAATCAGAGACAAATAGAGCTTTGAGACGTCGGTGAATTACAAAACTAACCACAAAGCCAAGTGTTTAAGTGTCTGTCTTTGTCTAAACGTGCAGTTCAAAGTCCGTAAAGGATAATTTCAAGGTTAAGTATTAAACAAAGAGCTCCTTCCCTTTTATTTGATTCCATCACATTTCTATTTTTGGGAATGTCTAAGCGGAAGCACATGCTGTTAGAACATCCCATTTCCTAACTGCCCGGCTGTGCCCAGACCTTTTGATCAGGTGTGTGTGTGTGTGTGTGTGTGTGTGTGTGTGTGTGTGTGTGCGTGTGCGTGTGCGTGTGCGTGTGCGTGTGTGTGTGCAAAGGAAACCATATGTGCTTGCTCAGCAGTTAAGTGAAGAAGTAAGTTAGGAACAGCCAAAGAAAAGTGCTGATCAAGTCTGTAGAGATGTCACAATGACATAACACACTTAAAGCCCCTTAAAAAGTGCAAGAGAGGTTGCTGAACTTAAAAATGTAGTTGTTTAGAAATATATTCTGTAATAATTGTATTGCACATTTACAAATATTAAAAAGAAAAAAATCAAGAATGTGAGAGTAATGATCACTATCAAAACTTAGTGACCTTCTCTTTGACCCTGTAGCTGCTGCTACTACTACTACTATTGTGTACTCATGTCTTTTACACAAACTTTGGGAGCACAGGGTAACTCATGCTTTTTGTGTGAATGTACTCACCATGTCACATTTCAGGTCAACAGGAGGCCAGCAATTCGAAGATTGTTTGGAAGTCCGGTGATTAAAACAGAAACACAAAGGAAATAGGAGACAAAAACAAAATTGAAATGTAACAGTCTGAAAAGAGATTCGGAAATCACTCGGTTAAATCCAACACACGCGTACACAACTCTGCCACAGCTACACTAAACACAGAATAAACACGTAGTGTAGACAAAGAAACACAGCAGCCCTCTTTTACCTGACCCTTGTGATCCGGAGACAGCGGCTAAGACCACGGAGAGTCAACGGAAAAAAGGTTCCGTGCTGTGGCTCTTCCGAGTGGAAAGGACCGGGACACCTGTGAGCTCCGGCCGGCGGGTCGGAGGCGCGTGCTGACCCCGCCCCTCCCGCCTCCACACCGGCACTCACTGCGTCCATGGACACGCCCACCCTAGATCAGCTGATGTCTCTGCGCCACCTGCCGGCAACATGACGAAACGACATAAAAAACATAAACAATACGTCACGTTGCCACTAGATGGCAACGTCAGCTGTCGTGTTTTCATGATGCGAGTGCGAGGAGGAAGTGAATTTATTTACTGAACTACTTGGTGGTGTTTACAGCATGAATACTTCATTACTGCTGCAGCTTGTGTGAACTCTGCAAAACTATGTGAACTTTGTGGCACAATAGGCTCCATGCTCAGAATATACATATACAATTACATAAGAAGATAAATATGGAGGCAAAAGTTTGTGTTGCAGTTAATTATAATGCCTTACAGTGACAGCTCTTTCTATTTTTCTATTAACCCCATGTCTATGGGAGGCTCAATTAACTGCACCACACACGTGTGGTATATTTTGTATGTTAATCCTTGACTTTCACAATAACTACTTAACCACAAGCAGTCAAATATACACTGAAGTTAAAAAAAATTGAGGAAAAATAAATACAATATTATCATCTGCAAGGTTGCATTATATGGAAAAAAAACATACAATATTTAGGGAAATATTCTTGGAACATTCCACCACACATTAGCTTTAATGACTTCAGCTTTTATGGTCGCTTCTTGAAACCTCTTAAGTATCTTTGTTGGGTCAGGGACCTCCTTCAGGTGACTACTTTTTAAGATAAAAAGCAATTTCAGCGCACATAAAGTGGGTTCATAAAGTACATAGGGGAAACACAGGTGAATGACTTACACATTGTGAGGGAAAAACATGAATAAATTAGTGGGAAAACACACTCAGTTGCTTCACTAGAGCTTATAGGGCTAATTTTAAGGAGCATGAAAATGGTATGAAAAGGGGTAATGCATGTGATAAAGCTTTCCACCACCGCTGTTTAATAACCATATGTTGTAAATAAGGAAAAAATTCTATTTGAGTACCAGAAACTTTGGTGTGGAAGAGAGCAGAAGTTCTTAAGGAGGCTGGTTGTGGCCAATCGCCTCAAATAGACTGTTTATAATGTGTTTTCCTTTGATTTGCCTCCTGAGTCAGCAGATAACCTCTGCTAATTTCCCTTTGCCCTGGTACAGCCATTTAAAAGACTGTTGCAGAGGTCACATATACATTACCGGTCTCACTTCAGTCAGCAGAGATAATATAATATCAATACCACTGCAGTCCTTCCCAACAGATCACCTGGAGTGCAAAAAAAACAAAATCTATACCTTTTGGTTTTGTCAAAAGCTTAATCAACAAACAATCCAACTTGTTTTGGATTTTCATTCCTTTAATTTTTTTTGCAGTGCATGTTAAACAATTCGGAGCAAACAGAATAACTTGCAATTGCTACATTTAGTCCAACATCACAAAGGGACAGCTTTTAGAGTCAACCGGAGGTGTTACAGTCAAGTTTATTCAACCATATATTCCATCAACCATGATTCATATAAACAAGTGTGCACACGTACTGGGAAGACCTTGTCCTCAAGGTCCCGGTCCTAAACCAAACGTCTACCTGAGATTCAATTCATGTCACTTATTCACGTGATATTCACACCACAATGTAGAGAAATAAATCTAGACTATTTAGCGGCCTGTGGCATATGTCAATGCTACAGTACAACATGTTGGACAGTAGACTTCAGTGAAAATGTGGGCAATTCTACAAGCTACAATGTTTGCCTTAGTGTTTATATAAAAGAAAAGATCAGATTCACTTTTTTTTCTCTAAATCTTTACTAAATCTTCTTACAAGTCTTTAGTATTGCTCTTGCTACATTGGAAAAAAATAGAAAATGTACATCTGAATATTGAGTTGTTGATGTGGTATTTGTAAATAACCTTGCATGGCTATGTTTCATAATAGTCCTTAGATGCTTACTCGTCACATGTCCTTTCCTCGGTGATGGCAAGCTTCGCATCAGCAATAGGAGAAGAGGCAAAGAACAAGACATGAAAGAGTTTGAGGAGGCTCATCAGCAAAAAAAAAAAAAGTCTAGTACTCTGCAGAGGTGCTGGGTGTCACCAGCTCGTCCTCTCCCTGAGCTTCCTCCGTCGCCACTGATGCGACTTCCTGTTCGGTGGCCACTAAAGAGGTGTCAGTGTCTGGGGCTTCGAAGGACTCGCCCCCCAGAGCAGTCAGTTTGTTGTAGCCCTTACTGTTGCAGCGCTCCAGGCGAGGGCAGCTGAAACGCCGGCCTCTGTCGCCGTGACTACTCACAGACACAGACAAGCTGCAGCGTCTCGCAGACCTGGGCTGCTCCGTGAGGGAGTTGAGTGACAGCCGCGACCCCGTCGCCCTGGCAACAGGCGTTGGAGGAAACAGCTGGGTCCACCGTGGTTGAGGCTGCAGTGCCCCCTGTTGGCCGGCTGTGTCTGTGGGTATATTCTCATGGCTGTGATGTGGCGGGGACTGGTCTGTTGTGGAGGCCTCCTTCTCATTGGTCTCGCCAGCCTCATGCTGTCCTTCGTCGCTGATGTTTCCAGCGGTCGCCCCGATGACGACCACTTCCCCTGACCACCCTTCAGGCTGTGTTCTCTCCGACTCGTCCACCTCACAGTTGTTCAGTTTGATCACAGGAAGGGTAAAGGCGTTCACAGACGAGGTGACGATGGAGGTGGTCTCCCACTGTCGGGGCTGCGGTGCCTGCTTGCCGCTATTGCTGTAGTCTTTGTAGATGCTGTAGACGGTGTCCGTGAAGGTCTGCACATCTCTGGACCAGCTACGAGGCCTGCTGACTAAAGAAGTGCGCCTGAACATATCGTCGCCCCCGAGTTCACCCTGGAACCCGAGTCCAGTGGAGGGCCAGGAGCTGCGGGTGAGCGCCCCACTGGCCGGGAAAGAGCCCGACGGGCCCTCGGCATTCCTCGCCTGAGTGTAGTTAACCAAACCGTTCAGAGGCGAGTACTCCTTCGACCGTACGCTGTGCAGATCTATCACCGTGGAGTAGATATCCCTCAGGTTTATGATTTTGGTTTTCTTGTCTCGGTTTTCATGGAGGACTGCATTGGCGCAGATGAACAGGAAAATGCCAATTCCCATCACCAGCGGGCCAAAGACTTTGAGATTGTCTGAGTACAGGTAGTTATCCAGGAAGTCACAGAGGAAGCCACAGTTGGGGGCCGGGTTCGGGGCGCTGCTGTTGGTGTGGCTCGAATGGTTGAATGCGTTTGTCGGGCCGGAGGGAAACTTGTCGTTGGTCAAGTTGGAGGCCGCGGGCAGACCTTTGGAGTAGCTGGCTCTGTTGGTGTGGTACGCTCCGGTTCTGCGGCGCTCCTGGTACTCTTGCTGGTTCTGGCTGGGCCAGTAGCCCAGCACAGCCATAGTAATCCCCACCATGAGAACTATAACTCCAACAGCAGCTACCAAACCGGCCGGCGAGCACAAATTGAGCTTCCCCTTCACCACCACCACGTCATTCTTCTTCTTCTTTTTGGATTTCCTCTTCCGTTTGTTTTCCGCTCGGTTTTTGGAGCGGAGGGAATCCTGGCGCCTGTTCATGCGCAGCAGGCCCCCTGTGGCTATCATGGTGGCGATGGGACAGCAGGCTTGTCACTCAACCTGGCGGGACACCAATCAAAGAGAGCATTCAATTATTAATGATACACATGACATGAATACATACAGAAACAGCTTAAGATTAACTGCTGATTTCACAAAGAGATTACATGTGTAATCCAGATTTATTGTACATTTGTATTTGTATTGTACAGCTAGATTATCAACCAAGGAAAGCTGGCAACTAACCCTTAGGGACCGCAAAGCCCTGAGATTGACTCTGTACTGTACCTGGCCGTATCTTGACTCATTTCAAATTTTGAAAACATTTTAATGGGAACGTGTTTAAGGTGTAAAGGCACAAAATGAAACCATTTTTCATATAAACTTTTTGATATAAGTTATGGATTCAAACAAGAAGTAACAAATTCAGATACATTCACATGAGTGAATTATTTCTCTGTTTTCCTCTGAGTGGTTTAAAGTGGTCAGCACTCTGGGAAGTTATCCTACACCAAATCAGCACGAAGTAAAAATTTTAACAGAATGTGATTATAGATGATAGGTTTTTCAGTCTTTGTCGGTCAAATTTGATTAAACTACACCCACACAGTCCCGATAATGCAGTGTTACATAAAAAAGTTACCTATCTAATAACATTCTTTTTTTTGTTCAGTTTATGAATATTTAATGTTTTAGAGAAATGCCTAACATTTTCAGGGGCTTTAATATTACAGTGTAGAAACATTGGTTGGCTTCTGAGGCTAAACCGGTTGAAAGAAATAAAAAGGAGAGGACCTAATGGTGTGCCTATGCCTCCCCTTGCCCCAGGGTCCACGAGTGGGTTAATCCTGCTTTGTTACTGAGATTATCCTACAGGTAGAGCAAACACTGTCTATTTGCACAAACCCAGCCACAGGCAGATGCAATATTATTTATCAGATGGACACTCAACAGATATGTTCAGATCAGATCAACATCCATCTGCTGCTGCTGCTGCTGCTCCTGTTGCTCCTGCTGAGTCTATAAATACTATGATGTAAGCAAAACAAAGACAAATACCCAAGTTGACAGCCGAGAACAACGGCTGCTATTTATCTATATTCAGCTGTGCCGGTGCTTTATCAGCCGATGAAAACGTAATGTGGCCAGACAGGAAGCCAGTGGGCACGTATCTCTCCACCTTCACGCTCGCTTTCTTACTCCCTTTCTCTCCCTGCCTCCGCTTTCTACCACCAATCTCCAAACACCCTTCCCTCCTGCTCTCCACCCAAATCCATGTCACCATCAAGCAGCGCAGACGTGCTTCAACATGACAGCGTGCTCCACATGCATACAGGCAAATATGAACTATGAGCCAGTTGTTTGCCCAGCGACCGACTCTGCTTGTATAATGTTTGCATGTTTTCTGATCATACAGCATGAACCAGTCACTGCTGCACAACAATAATAATAATAATAATTGTTTTTTATACGGCATACCCAAGGCCACTTTACAGGGATGGAGGGGAAAATAATAACTGAAAGGCATGATGGAGAAGCTGCGGTCCAAAGGGCATCGGAGCCACCAACACTTATCATGATAACAGACATCCACTGATGGATTTTCGACCACATGGGGTGAATAATAATCAAAGCATACGGCTGATTGATTAGACAGACTCCGGCTTGATTGTGCTTGTAGCTTGGTATTTAATTTGTCTAATCACGGCTAATTGTGTGTGACATAGGGCTTAGATTCATGCATAACTTATTCCACGCCTTACTTTCAGGGCAGCAATTAATAATAGCTTTTCAATTGGCTCCTGTGGATGTGGTTCTCAGTCCAAAAAAATAATGATGATGGAGAGGCCTTTAAATCCCTTTAAGATCCGCGTTTTTACGCGCGTGCAAAGAGGAGGAACACGGTGCTCCTGCACCTGAGCTTCTGCAAACAACACGCCAGGTACTCTGCGGCCGATAAGAGCCCCGCTCCCTGTGCATCACATCCGATCAGCACTCACATGCCTCCCGGCTGAGGGCGAGTCAATATGCCGGAGATGATAAGGCGTAGGCGGACCCCCCTCTCCACGTTTGGGAGAAGGGCAGCGTGGAGCAGAGGTGGGTGTCGACGAGTCGGCTCGTGCCTGCGGTGCTGGCTGACAGGAAGCTTGACAGATCCGGGGTTAGTCCCCGAAAGTCTTCACGCCCGGCGGGATGGAGGATGGAGAGGATGTAACATGGGGAAGATGGAGAGCGTGATAATGGGTGGATCTCTTGTGCTGCATGAGTGGCCGTGTGTTGATGTGTGCAGCACAGCATCTGTTTCACTTCTACCGTGGAGCTGCAAAAACAAAAAATGTAAAAAGGCACAGCGACGCACTTCCACAAAGCCCAACATCGTGTTCCCGAGCGCAGACACATGACGAACATCCACACCTCTCCCACGGCCTGACGAAGCCCATGCCCCCACCACCACACCATACAACTCTGGGGTAATAATCCCAGCCACACCGACGTGTAAACGAATAATCGCAATCCAAACCGATTTGCATTGGTCAAGTTACTAGAATGGAGAATCAGACCGCAACCTCACAACAAAAAGTTTACAGTAAAATGGAGCCGCCTTTCAAATATTAAGAAATTCAAAAATGATCATTTCACGTTCCTTGTACAGGTAGACAGATAAGACACACAATGTGTTTGACAAACCGGAATATACCCAGAAAACTGCTGCAAAATCCCCATTACAGTCTCACGGTTAAAAGTAAACGGAGTGGAGTGCGTATAGCTTCAAGTCCTTCCCGACATCAAAAGTCCGGCTTGTCGTCGATTCATTCGACATAGAGCAAGAAAGAGAGAGAGAGAGAAAAAGACTCACACATGACAAACGAATCTGTCGCAAAAGGTAAAGACTCCGCAAAAGCTCGTTGTGTACTTCCTTCGGTACAGTCTGGAATCTGCGAGGATTCGGATTAGCCACCAGAGATTCAGCTTGAGGTAAAAAAAAAAAAGAGGCGCGGGAGGAGCTCGTGGTGATGCGAAAAAACCCCGATACATAATGGAAATGGGAATAAATAGATTTCTTACCAGAGATGGAGGCTCGTCAGTCGAGCATCCTCCTGCCTCAGCGCCGCATGTCGTTGTGCGCCACTTTGGTGGAGGAGCGGATTCACACCGGAGCGGCAGGGGGGGCGGGACATCTGCATCTCCAATGGTGCTGATCATTGGACAACGTGGAGAAACCAGGGCTGCTCAGGACATTTGTCTCCCCGTGTGCCACAATCCAAACATTTCCAGGTATCATTCCATCATCCTATCTCCAGATTGCCTTAAAGCAAAGCGTGAACAGAGAAATCCTTCATACATGTGTGTGCGTGTATATAGTTCAGAAATCATCTTAATGGTGGAATAATGCACGCATGATTCATGCATTTGTCCACACCTGTGATGTACAGTTTAAAAACACATTGCATGAAAATAAAATATGTCCACATAGCGTAGGTGAAGGCATTTCTTGGCCCTTCCTCTCCCTGTACACATCTCTCTCTCTCCCCATTAGAACATATATATATGTTTTAAATAATTGCTGGTATGCTGCAGACCCCATGTTTCAGCAAACCAAAGATGACAGAGTCCAGATGTGTTTCAGCGATGGGAGAGTGGAGACGGGAAAAGGAAGCAGCAGCAGCTCCACGCCGGGCTACAGAGGGGAGCTTGGATAACAAAGCTCCGTGCTGATGCTCCTGAGAGTTGACTGCGAATTTATGACCCAGAAAACGTGTGTTGTTTGTGGCATAAATTAGTGCAGAGAGCAGAGCAAAACTCCAGTGTGCATGCCGCAGCCAAAGCATACACGGACATAGGAAGTAATCCAGTGAGAGACGGGGGTGGTCATAAAGCTGTCTTTAATCCGTGGTGTTACCCGGTGCCGTGAAGGTCCGGAGGTCTGGTGAAGCTCTCAGAGCAGCTCTAAGCTCGTGCCATGTAGGAAGCGACAGTGACAGACAACAGATTGTTTCTGAGCATCTGACAGAGGCTTACGACGTCTTAGACTGCTGTTGCTGTGAGCAAGGGTTCTCAAATATGCTTTACCAAGATAACCAAGTGAGAAAGAAGGCACATATAAGCACAGGATCAGGTTTGCTGTATATATTAAAAAATAAAATCTTCATGATCACACTTAACTTTAAAATGGTTTCTGCAAGCGTATTATACCTTTATCTCACTTCTTCTAAGTGGCTAAGCAGATGAGTGCTTAAACACACACACACATATATATATATATATATATATATATATACTGTATATATACATACAGTATGTGTTTTGTCTTCCTGCTCGTATCCGTGGAAACAAACTCGTCCCTTTTAGCCAAACCACACCAGCCACACATCATCTGCACACCATTAGTCTTGTATTCAAGAGATTACTCCCCTCCTCCGCAACCCCTTGATTCCAATCAGCAATCAGTCTGAGAACACACACACACACACACACACTGAGATTTACAACCTCTTTACACTGACACACGCGTCCTGCTTCCTCTGCATTTCAAACTGCAAGTCTGCTTTGACTTCTCCGGCCACAGAACGAGGTCTGGCACATGCGTCTTAGTTGACAGCGGCCAAAGTGCACGGCGCAAAAGGCTTGCCAGCACCCAACTGTGCTTCAGTCATTAAATACGTTGGCCTTTAATAGGACTATTTTGAGGTAAAACAAGTGTTAGAAATACGTTTTCCATGGCATAGCGCAGGATGAGAAGGTTGCTTACAGTATATACTTGATCATTTATAACGAATAAATTGCCAGGAATATCCATATAAAAAGCAGGGATATGGGGAAGAGAGCATAGTATTGAGGTTTTTGCAATGTTACTCTCTTCCTGACAATGTGGGTTACATCTTTGGGGGAGAGGCACTGCCTTCTACTCAGCGGCAGCAGTAATTCAATAATTCAATTTATTCCATAGTGATCATATCTTGTCTGTCACGGATATTTAAGAGAGCCCTCTTCCATCCTGAAGGCTGTGAGGGATGTATCTCATACACAGTTCCATCCACTCGATACAAGATCTGCTCACATCACCATTTTCTGATGCTTATCGAAAAAAAAAAAAGACTCACACATCCCACAGCCAGGAATCCCAGTAGGGCTCACATTTACTCTATAGTTCCAGTGGTTCTCCTCCTGAAATCTTTCTCACTGTATCTGCACTGTCACTGCACACAGGAATGACTTTCCTCTTCCTCCTCTGCACCTCGTTTTGTTTTTGCTTCACTAATATGGTGCAAAGCAGCATTTAGATCTGCTGTATGTGAAGCAGCGTCAGAATCTGCAGGGGTTTAATCTCATTCCGTAAGCTCGGACACTGCGGGCCAATTAGGAGTGTGGAAGCTTGGAGGACGGGCTCTGTGAGGGATCAACACCCTCCATGCAGGAAATGTTGTTATCATCACTGCCTTCCTGAGTTGTTGCAGGAGTCAGAGGGCTTCATGGTCGCAGAGATCAAATCTGCGTTCGCCTCAGGGGAGACACGCCAGCCGGGAGCGTTTTGTAGATTTGTGGCAGATTTTGGGTCACTGGTTTAATTCAGAAAAAATGCTCCAATGTTTTTTTTCAGGGGGGCATCTGCGTTTTGTATGGTTAGACGTGCAATCCGCATGCGAGTCTATATTTTTATTTTACTCAAGCATTAGTCTGGCTTCTCTATACAGGTCCTACAGTTCTTACTGAAATTGTGCATCTTTTAAAACAGCTCAATAAGGGCTATTTTTTTTTTTTAATCGCACATTACTAAACTTGAATAAATAGTGCATTTATTTCTGACGGTTTTCCAGTTGTGGATTCATATTCATTTGGTGCTCTGGTGTGGATTTAATGTCACAGTGTGGACTCAGAATAAACTACTGGGCCTGTGTTCATTTTAACATAGAAAAATGGTGGCCAGCTGCTACGATGTGAGATTTGGGCATGAATGCTCAAGGGAAATAAGCTATTTGGATTTAAGCGACACAGGAAATGCTGTAAGATAAATGATCAAATTTCCCAGAATTCCCAGAGCGATCACACCAACCAAAAACCACTACTGATGCAATCAGTGTACAAAACAGAGGCAAGAAGACATAATAGCTGTTTAAAAATGCACATTCTTCCCCTTCACCAAACTTAAATCCAATCAATAACAATTAAACCCAAGCGATCCATCAGTACGTTGACCTTCACTTTTTAAAATGAAGCTCCTTGTTCATTATCTCTCCCAGTTGAACCTCGAGCAGCAGAAGGGAGAACCTTCTCATAAATCACAGCGGAGTTTCCCACGTTGACCATCATCGGCTCCATTGTCTGCCAGCTAAAGCGGGGAGAAGACCATTAGGCTCTGGTTCCAACTAATGAGATGCACGACAGTGTATGGACTCATACAGATCATGGAGACATATAGGCATTTCTGCTCCGTCCATTTCTACGTTTGGCAGCCATGTGGAGCAATGGAAATGGAACAAGACACCCAGTTGTAGAAGGTAGAGGGACCAGTATCTGGGCTACCGGGGGAGACGGGGGAGGGGCAAGCAGCAGGTGAACGCTTGCTCCCAGCAGGTATCTGGTTCCCACTGGTGACCTTGTTTCATTTCCACGGCATATATAGGCTGATGAACAGGCGACCGGAGGCTCACAAATCATCATCTATGACACTAATGGGAGTCCATGGGTAAAATATGGTGGTTTTATGGAGGACAGGCCTAGAGAGCCATATTCAGACAACTCTGTAACTTGAGGCCGAATTGTTCCAAAGTTTGCTGAAACAAAATGAGTTCTTCGGTTCTTGCTTTTTCTTTCAAAATGCCTCTGATGTGGGCAAGAAACAGCTCAGAGCGAGCGCGTATTATCTCAGAAAGTAATTACAATCCTCAACATCAAAAGCTCAGCTCCTCCTAAAGTGCAGGATCATGAATCTTTTTTTTTTTTTTCCACAGTTTAGCTTCATGGCCACATTTTGCAGTTCAGCGAGGCGATTGTGCAATAAGGGTTGCTGTTTGTGTGTGTGTGTGTGTGTGTGTGTGCGCGGTGTAAGCTTCATGGGATCACAGTGAGAAAGCCTCCTTTGATCTTCCATCCTAGATAATATAGGTCATCTCTTCAGGGAGAGACAACACAAACTAAATGAGGTGTAAAATACCATTCAGCCCACCTCTGTGATGCAAATGCCTCCTCAAATGCGGCCGTCACTGACCACGACCAAAAAGCCTTTACCGCACACATACAGCAGCTTGATCGTTGGCCTTGTCGACAAATCCCTCCGTCGACGTTTGTGTTGCTGACGCAAAAAAAAAGAAGACATTTTTTGAAATGTGTAATATTGCATCTGTCCGTTCTTACTCTGCTCCCTCTACGTGGAGCCTGTGCCGAGTGGGTATCCATGGCAACCGTTTTATAATGCTTCACGAAACACCTTAAAAGAGCCTCCTTTTTATCTGGGCTGGAGGGCTGGGACAGAGGCGGCGGAGGAATTGTATCCGAGGGCAGAAGTGATGTGAAATATATTTGACCAGTAGACATCGGTAGTAGTTTGGAAGTGGTTCTCTCCGAAGAGGTTGGGGGGAATAATGAAAAGAGCAAGAGGACGTATGATGACGTAGAAAAAAAGACGGTATCCATAGCGAAAGCCAAATCTGAAAAAGATCTGATTTACAGATTCGGCTGCTACTAATGTTCCTTTTAAAAAGAAACACACAGAAAGATGACCATCAACCCCTGATTCCATTAGACAGTCTGGAATCCACAGTGCAGGACTCCGCCCGGGATCCATGTCCTGGAGGACGAGTCCAGTCATGTGGAATACAGCAGGCGTGAACATGGTGGTGAGGGGGGTGGGGGGGGGGCTTGGGGCCCTCAGACAGCTGCGTCTCCCGCCCGTGCCAGGAGCTGAGATCCCCAATCATAGAGGAGCCTGGGCCTCACCCATGCATGATTTACAGATTCGGCTGCTACTAATGTTTCTTTTAAAAAGAAACACACAGAAAGACGACCATCAACCCCTGATTCCATTAGACAGTCTGGAATCCACAGTGCAGGACTCCGCCCGGGATCCATGTCCTGGAGGACGAGTCCAGTCATGTGGAATACAGCAGGCGTGAACATGGTGGTGAGGGGGGTGGGGGGGGGCTTGGGGCCCTCAGACAGCTGCGTCTCCCGCCCGTGCCAGGAGCTGAAATCAGCACCGGGGTGCGAAGGCATCTGTAGGTGTTCCGTTGCCATGGATACCGCGGCGGTCACACAGTGTTACCTGAGCAGGTAACTCGAGTGGAAGGAACGCGGTGCACGTGCTGGCATCGTGCGCACGAGGCTCCGGGGCCTTCGTGGAGCGTCAAGAGTGGTCAGAGGTGGCAGAGTGAGGAAATAAAAAGGTTGCCATTTTTTTTTTCATACTTCCCGTTTGTTCTACAGCCAAAGTATCCTTTGCGTAATGGAGGAATGCAAAAGTTAATATTATCCATTGTTTCCGCACAAGTTGGGAACCTGAAACCATTGTGTTTTTTTTTTAAACAGGAAAGCTACGGCAAAGCAAGTCGTGAATCACGGTCACACAACACTGCCAGCAGATTGTGCGCTAATGTGGCCAGTTTGTCTTTTTTGTCACAGCTCCACTGCCGTTTCTATTTTCAGTTGTGCACAACACGTATGGTGTGACCTCAGCTTTGTGTCTGGTGATTTTTGGAGACTAGACGGTGGGACGAGGGGAGAGCAACAAGCCAACGCCTCCGAGGGGTGCTTCATTCTTTGGATGAGTTCGTTCATCACGGTAAAAGGATCCATTAAATCACCACGTTCAGTCGCACAAACACCTCACCGGACAATGGAGACACCACAACTGCTCCGAGCGGGGCCACACACTGTAAGGTATATTATTCTGACCTTGGAGCAACAGATGCGGTGAGAAGTAGAAGGGCGCTGTTACTCTACACAAATCATTCATCTTACAACAGCATTTACAGCACACACACACATACCGAGCACAATGATCACCTGTCTCCGTCCCAACGATCCCAGTTGTGTAGCAACAGCCCCCCGATCGAAAGGATGAAACCCGACCGGGTGGTCGACCTCGCGCGGCCACTTTTGACTGCTTTTATCTGGAGCATCTTTGAGGTCGTTCATCTTTTCATATGCTAATTTTCCAATCAACATTTCCTACTGAATTAAGCTTTCTCAGGGCTAGGGCTAATTTGCGTTATTAACCTTTGCTGCTGGAAGGACGGTTGGAAACCACCAGCTGTTCTAGTCTGCTCAGCAGTCATTGATTCTCTGTCTGCACACTGAATGCCATCAATCAGGTAACATATTATTGTCATCAGCCACCAGCTATACCAAATGTATGCAGATGATTTTTCTCCATAAGCCATAAAGGGACAAGAGGAAAAAAAACCCCAAAGAAAATCAGGCAATTTTTTCTGTTATACAACCTCATCTCCTGCAGTTATAGAATTACTCAAATGAGAAAGTGAGGCCACTATTCACTCCTCCCTCCAGCTCTCTTATTAATGCACCAACTCCAGAGGGAAATACTGGGCTCTTCGAATGCCTCTTTTTATCCACCATGCTAGTTGCTAACCTCGTCTGCCTGCTGTTTGATGCCTGGCCAGTTAGCACGCAAGTGTGTTTCATCGGAGCCATTAATAAAAACATCTGCCTGCTGCATCTGGAATCCATGCAGATAATTGAACCAAAACCAGTTTCAGGCTATATAACCAAAACACAGGAGCGAGGTCGTACATAGGCTGTGGGCTCATCAATGACTAGTGAAACCTTTTAACGCAGAGTCATTTGAACCCTTGATAACAGAAAAAAAATATTGATTACATTATTAGATCGGAGCACAGCTAATAGAATCTGGTCAAAGATGTCCATCCCATGAAAACAAATCAACCTCAACGCCTTTAAGCCCTGGAAGGAGACGACCTAAAGAATGACATTAATATTCAAAGGGCAGGATGAGGGAAGTGCTCCGGAGCAAAGCCACGTAGGGCATCACAGGCACAGGTTTTTAATTTTAATATTAAACAGAAGCATGCAGAGATCTGAGAACAGATGTGGCGGGGCGAAAATGGTCTCTTTTTCTCATGTTCTCACTCTGGCTGCAGCATTTTCTAAATCACTGCACCCCACTTAACCTGCAACAGTACGTTTAGTTTACTAACCTACGAGGAGTGAGTTTGCTTTTGATATATTTTAGCCAAGCAAGCAGTGCGGATCCATTGACTCACCACTTTGAATCAGACTGAAGTGTATCTATATCTATCCAGTCTATTACTGGACCAACCACCTACTGACTTGTTGATCCTCTGACGTATCCTCCAATACCTCAGTGAGTTTAATGTGTAGTTTGATTATGTAATTTGTCATTCAGCTCCATTATCGGGTAAAAACCACTGTCCAAATACTTAATTATTAATTATTAAATGAATACTATTCATTTAAATACTTGCAAAAGGGCTGGCAAGTTCCAGCTAAATATTTGCAATTTGATTGTTGCAAGCATTTAGTTCAAAATACGATGTTACTCAATTCAACTCAGCTGCTATTGTGGCAATAGGCTCACATGTATTACATTATATATATTTAAAAAATGTGTGTAGGTGAAACTCAAGGATCACTCCCTGATGTTTGACCTTCGTGAAAAAAATAATCAATTAATATCACATTTCCTGGAAAAGAATCTAAAAAAGCACATCCCATAACAGTATTGGTTATTATTCTAAATGGAATGCACCGCCAACCAAAAAAAAATGTAAATCCCCCATGACTACGAGTACAGGTTGGAGAACATGTTGTGTAAAAACCTCTCAGACTCACCATGTGCTCCATCGTTCTCACCTTCTGCTGCTGCTGCTGCTGCCTAGAAGAGCCCGAGTGGGAGAGAGAAAAACGTAAGAGGGAAAGAAAACAGAACCAAGCGCGGGGCACACTGGCCGGAGACCAAAGTGTCCAGCCGGAGCGCCTACTCATCGCTTTGCTCTGACTCTGGAACACACAGGGCACACTGCGTCTGTTTTAGTCCCATCATCCACACAGGCCAGGCAGAGCTTGGCACTCACTTATGTGACTTTGCTTTACGTCAATGCGCAAACCCAACTCCTTTCTGCAACGTCAACCATCCAACAAAGGATGCACTGCATATAATAAAAATCAATAGACAGAAAAAAAACCGGAAAAGAAGACTTGAAAACCTCCCTTATGAGGTAAGCTCTGGATAGCTCCCACAGAGACACCCTCAGGTTGCCGTGGCCACGCTTTGTTTTCATCCGTTCCTTTTAATAAATAGATGGTGATATTTTTTGTCTCAAATGTATTCCAGCATTTTATTTTAGTGCAGTATATTTCAGCCATAAAGCTTGGAAACTTGACTTTAACCTCGTTTGGGCTTTGGTATGATGGGGAAACGCTGACACCCAGTGATGCAGAGCGGTTTGATTTGGTTCTGGAGCTGCATGGAGACTGGAAGCTTCCCAAGGTATTTTCTGTTCAAACCCCGACGGCAGCAAATTCATGCAGCGAGTCTGTTTCCCTTCCCCACATCTCAGCAACGCTCTTGAATAGCGGTGGGACTGAAAATATTTCACTGTCGTGTTTCTCCGTCCGTTAACGAGGGAGCACGCTCAGTCAACAAGCAAGTTTATAAAACCAGCATGCATTTAATTGCAAAAACATTATACATAAAGATTTACTGTTATAAAGCTGTTCCAGAATAGACACTGCATCGATGGCCTCGTACTATTAACGGCCGATTGTGACCCTGACCTCGGCATCTTGTAATCCATGAATGCAGCACAAGGTTTTCTACTCCGGTGACTGGCCTTTTGCTCTTATCTTGAGGATCTGATCAGGGCCGCGGATGCAGATCTGCCCGAGGAGTTTTTTTTGTCGCAAACTCCAACATCTGAGATGAAATGCTCGGAGACAGAGTGGCTCTCGGACCGGCTTGGCACGACGAGTACACATTGACACTTGTCGGTGTTTGATAGCAAGATGCGTGAGGTTTTTAGCCCCGCTAAAAATGATGGATGGATGGATGCGGATACAGAGAGATCAGGCTGACAGCCGGGAAAAGCATGGAGAGGTTTTTTCTCACAGATGTAAAAAACCTCCCCCAGGGTGGACGCATGCTTGCAGCTGGAAACCGCAGACTTTTTTTTTTCTCTCTCAGGCATTTCTCTCCACCTGAGCCTCGTTTTCACAGAAAGCCGACGTCACTTGAGTCGAACCTTTGCTTACTATGCAAGAGTGGCAGCGGTAACCCTGACACAGAAACTGTTATCTGTCATTACCATCAAATTAAATATTAGTTAATAAATAAATAAATACAAGTAAATAAGAAATTCATTCAACATAGGAAAATCTGGTGCCTCTATAATCAAGTTGTGGTCAGGTCATGGTTTCCATCGGTATATCTGAAACAATAAAGAACAAATCAGGGTAAGACATTGCCTGTAAAAAATAATATACATCATATAATATAATAAACATAGGTGCTACAGAGCAGTCTGGGGTGGTCTCACTTCTCTGAGAGACTTCAGGGTAGGCAGCAGGAGCAACAGTTGGACGGGGTCAGAGGAGCCAAACATGAGTCACCGTGCGAAAGCTCTTTGTCCTCACAATGAGGTTGCCAAATGGTGGGGGTTATGGATGTATGATGCACGGCTCACCTCACCACAGGCCAAAAAATCCTCAAATCTGGCTCCGAAAATTAACACCACAAAGACAGGCGGAGGATACATTCAAAAGCTTTCAACCAGCTCGGTGCATCAAAGTGCTGCGATAAGGAGATGGAAATCCACAAATAGCCGTCCTCTCAAGGTAAGCCATTATGTAATGTATTTAGAATTTTTTTTGTCCACCACGAAATAAAAACACAAAGCCTTGAAGTAGTGTCTCTTCCGCCAAGAGACAAAACTGTGGTGGGAATCCTGAACTATTCCGTTTTCAGGGCTCATCTTTCACCCAGGTTTCTTTCACCCTTTGGGAAAAAGGTTATTCTGGGAGGTCATCCAACTTGCTGCAGAGCAAATGCAGGTAGTTTCAATTTAGTTTTAATAGTAAAATGATAGTTTTATTTAATTTATTATTATTATTTTTTTAAAGATCTGAGATAATAATAGTTTGACATTCACACTCTTTTAGATCAGTTTTAGGTTAAGGATGCTGAGGGAAAGATTTTCCACCCAAAAAAGTGACCTGCTGCTTTGTGAGTGAATCACAACAAAGGCTGTAGGTCAGCCGCCTAAAAAATGAGGGGGAAAATCCTAATAAATCCCCGTAAAAGGTGAATGGAGCTGCACTTTCATGATGATTTGCTGTGTAAGTGCCACTTCTGTAACATCCACCCAAATCCACGAAGAGCCTCTTTATTAGCCCCCGATGAGCACACCGCACATCTATGCGCTGCTCCAGATATAGATAAAGATACGCCGTCCTGACATCTACCTTCTCCCCCCTCGGCTCCTTTTGTCTGCTCACCGCATTGCGTGCCCTGAACACTGGCCGAGCGCGGCTCGATATAATGTGTTGGAAGATAAAGGAACCGACTCCCTGCCACGCCAAATCTATCCACAACGCTATTATGGTGCCATGGCAACAGATGAAGACACGCAGGCCCTCTCTGGATGGGGGGCACCGCCGGTTCACTCGTCCTCTTTTGCGAGAGTGACTGGCAGTTAAGCTCCACAGGGCTGCTATGGCAACAGACTGATCATATGCAGAAAGGGGGGGGGGGAGTGGGGGGGGGCGGCCGGCTGCCACAGCAACATGGGGGCCGGGTCGCCAGTTCCCCCCGCCAGTTGCAGGAAATTAGATTGACTCCGATGAGGACTTGACCTCGGACGTGTTTCCCAATATCAGTTTGCATCCTCAGGATTTTTGACATGATGAAAACTGATGTTGCAACATCAGCATCTACTGTGTGTGTGTGTGTGTGTGTGTGTGTGTGTGTGTGTGTGTGCATGCATTTTGGTGTGTGGGGCCAAAAACAAAACAAAGAAAAAATACAAGCGCTGCAATATGGCCGGTTTCAGCAACCTAAGCTTTCCTCTGGTGGGTTGACACTTAGCTTGCAACTTCTAAAATATGTAGTCTCAAACTACTGAAAAATGCATGCGGTGTCTGTGCCCACTAGCACTGTTCCTCCAGGATTCTCACATCCACCCTCCAACCAGGAGTGCCAGAACACACACACAGACAACACACACACACACACACAGACACACAGAGAGGGCTGACAATGCAATCACATCAAACTGTCGGGGGGGGCTGACAATGCAATCACATCAAACTGTGGGGGGGGGGGGGGGGGGCAATGTCAGGAGACCACCGACATCCTACTCTACCCATCTCCCCCGCATCTGCATGAAAATGGAGGAAATATGAGATATGGATTTTGAGTGCTTTTGTATGTTGAGCCGGTCCATTGATTGTTCGCTGGCTCCCCTCTTGGCAAACGTTCGATGGCGGGCCAGAAACCCAAAGCAAATTTGCTAAAATATTGGAAATCAGCTCAAAACAGCTGCTGCATCATTCTCCAAAAAGAACAACGAGGACATGGGACACGACGGGAATCTTTCAAAACGTGTGAAAAACTTAGATTGTGTCACGTGTTAAATAACATTGGACATAAAGACCTTTCTGTCATCGTCAGTTACCATATCCACATGGATGCGATTATAGATTATGTCCACTTTAGCTATCTTTTACCATCCAGTCTGTGCAGGTGTTGTATAAGGAATGGGGGTGGGGGCGGGGGGGGTGGGTTGGGGGGGGGGGGGGGGGGGGGGGGGGGGGGGGGGGGGGTTGGTGAAGGTGTCTGTGGTTTAGAGAAGAGAGACAGTGAGAAAGAGAGACAGAGCCAGAGGGAGAGAGAGTGAGCGTGTGTGTGTGTGTGTGTGTGTGTGTGAGAGAGAGAGAGAGGAAAAACAAATTCAGTCCCTAGAGATGGAAACCGACTGCTGTGCTCCAGTTGCTTTAGCTACCCTTTGACCCCCTTGTGTGGATCTGCAGTCATGTTGCGTTGTATGTGCACACTGCACGTGTGTGCATGTGCGTATCTACAATGATGTGTGTGCGTGGGCATGCTGCAGGGTTGGCCTGTGGAGCGCCGAGAATCCTGATTAGGAGAGAATACACCACTTAATCTTTCATCTGCAATTGCAGGGTGATAAATTATTCATTGGTTTACTCATTGCATTGTTACATCAGCGTTGAGAGTGAGAAAATATTAATACCATGTTCAAGACTTCAATACGCACACGCAAGGTGGAGATGCAGTTGTGTAAACCAGAGGTACCTAACCATCTATCTATGATAAACATACAGCGCTGCACAGGGGTCAATAACAGCCTATACTGTATCTGCTCCTATCTTCACCATAAGGAAATAAACAATAAATATATAGTATGTGCATTTAATTGCCCAACATGTTGTCGAAGCATTAAGGTTGGATGACAACACATAACAGAAAATAACAGGTAAAGATTATGGGTTAAACTGACTTGTGAGTTGACGGCGGATTTTGGTGGAGAACATGCCCTGCTCTACACCTCCCCCTTCTGGACACCTTACGCCACGACACGCCACAGCAGCAGCAGCAGATCTCCAGGCCGACGCATCTGGAGGAGCAACTCTACTCTTCTCAATTGCAGCTCATAAAATATTGATTTCCAAAAAGGAGCCCAACATTTTGGGAAATGTGAAACTTGATTCTGGCGGAATTACTTCTGGGACGAAAGTTTTGAGCCAAATGTCAGCTTGTTGCCCTTGCTTGTTGTGGATTTTGTGTCTTTTCGTGGTTGTTTGGTTATTTTTCATTTTCAGTCTTTGTATCATATTTCATCTTATTGCAGTTGTTTGAAATCAGCTCTTCCTCCTCCTGTCAATGTTATTTTTTTTATCTCTTGTCATGTTGCAGTTATTCTGTATCACAGATGTCTTTTTTTTTGTAGTTTTGCACCTCATTGAGATTCTCTGTGATGATTCTTCTTTTCTTTGTAGTTGCATCGCATCATTATGAGGTTGTTATGCTGACACTTGTACCAAAAAATATTAGAACACAATTCTTAGATGGCCCGTTCAATATTTCAATCTCGAACACAGCATTTCATGTATATATTATATCACTGAAAATGTAAATTGGCAAATATATTGATTGGATTTTTTCAGTTCTATGCATGTTCTTCCTATGTGTCCATATGTTGTGTCCCTTTGCTTCTGGACACATCTGGTGTGTAGCATCCCTGCAGCTCAACTCACATCAAGCATCAGCATCCATACCTCCTTCCCCTCCGCTGTGAGACTCCTTGTGCGATCAGAGGAATAATTCACCAGCAGACTCAGATTGAAACATGAAACCCTCCCTGGTGCCTCGGCGCCTGTAGCTCTGACCAGATGGAACGTTCTGTAGAGGGAAAAGCTGAGAACGTTGGCTTCCCTGAAGCAGAGCCAAAAATGAATTTCTCTTTCCAAAAGAGAGAGAGCAGAGACAAACAAGTGACGAAAGAGCCAACAAAAGTGAAATAATCATGTTTTAGAAAACAGGGGTTAAAAAGTTATACGGTATATAACACAGATAAACACGGGAATTGTGGACAGTTTGATTGGTTAATTCTGGTCCTGATAAAAACACAACTGCCTAGATTTGCAAGAAAAAATAAACAAGAAACCTATTTCAGCAGGGCACAGTCAGAATATAGGGAATACAATGAAATGAAAACTATAATTTACTGACCTCCTGTGGTGGAAAGTTGCACCTGGCTCTGTTCCATTTCACAGCGATCTGAGGTTGTTCTGTGTCACTGCAGGCAGAAAAAAAAACAGTTTAAGATTTAGTTCAGAAGATTTTTTGCAGCTCTGGAATACTTGCTAAAAAAAATCCAGATTTTTGTGAGTTTACAGACATGAAGTTGCACACCAGATTCATATGTGGCCTTGCTCAATTGTTTCAAAGCTTCACTAACTACGATGTATGTGCCTGTAAGATCATTATTGTACAAAAATATGTCTTTCTTGATTTAAACTGTTCAGCTCTGCAGTGAAAAAACATTTCATATTAAATTATTTCTATAAGCACTTGGTGGTATTCTCCACTAGGGGGAGACACAACCAAATGCAATGCAAGTGTCAATCAATTGATTTTGTATACTTTCTTTTCCAAATGTCCAATGGTTGCAAACCGTAACCTACACATTTGTCCCGTTTCCCACAGCACATGTCCCTTATATATTTATCCACATCGACCAAAATAATTTTGGTTTTGATTCAAAGTATTTCATTGAAATACATACTTTATATCCGCAAGTATTACCCCAGTGAATAGTTGTTCCTGTACCCTCCTCAACTGACATCAAATTATTTAGACACATATGCATATGAATTGAATCGAAGTGAAAAATCTGCCATTTTACCTTTTGGAAATGGTACTGTCGTCCCATTTTGGTCCTTCTCTACCTGTAATGACTCAAAATGTCTAATTGATTCTCCAGATATGCTTCAATACAACATGAAATTTGTACAATTGCAATCATAAGACAGTGTAACTAAAGTAATAATTGATAAATATATATTAAAACTTTGTAGTACGATGTAAACATGTTTTTATTCATCTCTCCAACAGATGTCCTCCCGGTGCCTTCTTTACCACGTCCACTCAGAAAAGAGGCAGGAATACACAATTCAATGTTTTGTAATGAAGATACATTTATATAATATCCTTTTTCTTTACAATGAAATTGATCTGACCCCAAAAAAAGCACACAATACAGTCAATAAAACGAACCTATAGAACGTATGATTGTCACTTACTGCGAGTCACAAAAAAAGTACATACCGTGAATAAATAATCTACAGAAATATGTACAATATGCACAACAAGAATTCAATGGGAGTGCAAATAAAGCTTTGGATCCCTGTACAGGAGATTAGGTTAAGCAAATGTAGACTGAGCCAGCTGTCCCCAACATACAGTATGAAGCAATAATCACCTAGAAGTCATAAATTTACAGGACATTTAGTAACACCTACGCTTTGAGCTCCTGCATTTAATGACTTTTAATTAATGAGCTAAGCAAAAAAAAAAAAATGTAAATCAGAACTCAAAAAGGAAAAAATTAACACTTTTCACTATGTACAATGTATCGCATTCCACGGAAAAATGGATTTAATACTTTTCGTCCGATGAGGATCAAGGCAACAATCACGGGACTACAGGCGGCGGACAGAGAGAAAGAGAGAGAGAGCGAGACAATGAAGAGGTGACTCACTGCAGAGGAACAAAAAAAAAAACAATCTCATCGCGCTCCCGCTGGCTTCCTTCGCTGGAAAAGACAGAAACAGGCTGCCATATTTAACTCTGTACACCTCTGATACCTCCCCCCCACATCTATGCCAACCCAAGACAAGAGGAAGAAAAGAGTTGCTTGTATGGTGTGTGTGTGTGTGTGTGTGTGTGTGTGTGGAACCTCGTTCCCGTCAGGCTGCAGACGCACACATGCTCACTTAGCACACAGCGCACACGCGTGAGCTGCAGTCCTCTGTAGTGTCCCAAACTCCGAGTCTCTAGTAGGTTCAGGTAGGTCCGAGTTACCCAGAGTTCAAGTACTCCAGTGCCACTTCATAGCAAAACTTGTACTGGTCCTAGAAGACGAGAGGAAAGAGGAAGAATCATGAGAGAAAATAAATGTGGAGGTGCGAATGACCTCTTGACCTCCACTTTATATGATCAAGTACATGATTCTATCATACAAACACAATATGTACTGAAATAATGTTCAGATGAAAGCAGACCAAAAACCCAAAAAATGTAAACCTAATAATCTACTTCTTGTGAGTTTCATTTTAATGTAATTATCAATAATATAATACATGATATAGGCAGATTGATATGCTTATGCCACAGCTATTTTATTATGAGAATAATACTTTCATAAATTCATAAGTTTGAATAAAGGATCACTATTTTCCTATCGTTTCACACCAGCTTCAGAGCAAGTGTGCGAGTGTGCACAGGGCTTCCTCACCAGCAGGTCCACCATGTTGGGTTTGTTGTTCCTCAGCGTTTTGACGGCGTGGAAAACGTCCACCGAGCGCTGGTGCTGAAGCATCTCGCACACGATGCTGATGGCACAGAAGGTCCCGCTGCGGCCGCCTCCGTTCCTAGAGTCCGGGACAGAGGAGCTGAGTATTAGAGAATGAAATGCAGATTAAGCAGAGTTTTAATCAAGTTCTCCATTTGATAAATAAAGTTTGGTCACGATTGGTTTCATGCTCACAGAGAGGACTCGCGTTCTCAAGAGGTTTTATCTGTATTGCGATGCAGTAAATCTTTTTGTTCAGTAGGTGGAGATGTTTCATTTTTAATACCAGCAGAGGCTGTTGAGTGTTGAGGGGGACACTTACAGACAGTGGACCACGGTGCGGCCCTCGCCCCCGTCGTACTCCTCCTGCCACTTGTCCACCTGGCGAATCAGCTTGAGGAAGGAGCGCTTGGACATGGGCGTGTCCCGGTACATGGGCCAGCCCAGGAACTGGAACTGCTGCACCATCCGGTAGCCGTCCTGAGGCTGGAGAGCAAGGAGAAGGGCACACCGGGTTAACACGCGAGCACACACACACACACACACACATGCGCGCACACACACACACACAGAGGGAGGGGTCGGGGCGGGTTAATCGCCGCCGTGCATAGATACAATCAGACCGCAAGGATGCGGCTAAGCCTCCTTGGCGACAAGTAGGCCGAGGGATGGATAAGGGCGCGAGGAGTCGGAGAGGAGACGAACGAGCGGATAAGATGAGGCACAGCTACAGCCGGAGACGGAGAGTCCATCCACGGAGCGTCTAAATCCCACTCAGACATGTCGATCAATAACGCTGGTCAGTGATCACGTGCGATTAGGCCGCGCGGCACCTAAGCCCGCAGGCCGGTGAATGTTACAGCATGTGCAGCGCGTGAGGAGCGATGGCAGTGGGCAGACTGTGGGCGAAAGGAGATCAACACACAGGTGAGTGCAGGTACACCGGGTCAGTTCACCCAAAATACCCGGAGAGCCACCTACCATCTACAAGATACAGTATCTGGGGGCGAGAGTTCTTGGGCTTGGTTTTAATTTGACAAATCCGTCTTTCAAGCCAATAAAAAGAAAAAAAGACGGCGCATTGACTTTGGTTTGTCTTGCTCCAAGCATTGAAATAATAAATCTTTAAACAACTTTTTTTTTTTGAACAACTTCTTGTTCCAAGAATCGGTTACTTGGTCTGTCTGGAGAACAAACCGTCAACACAGACTATTTTCTTCATTCGAAATGACTTGAAGGGCAAATTATGTAGATTATCTCCAGCAGCGGGTTCCTCAACAGAGGGTTCGGGACTCCACATGGGGTCCTGGGATAAATCTGGGAAGGTCACAGGATGATTAAAGAGAGGAGAACAAAAAAAAAGAAAAACCTAGGACTATCATTCTTTAATTCGTAATGTTTCTCCAATCTTTTTTACTTTTTTGTTTGCTTTGAAAATGTCATGAATGGATCAACTATCATTTTTTTTAAGAATAAGAGTTAGAGGGAAAAAAAAAAAAATCTCCATAACTTTCCCTCTCGTCCCATTAATCACCTGCACAGCTTGAATAGACGGGGGACGACATACGGAGATGTGTGAGGTGTGCGCTCACCGAGTGAATTGGCGGTTGTGATCGCAGCGGGGTTGACGAGCAGGGTCTGACCTTATCCCCACCCCACCCCCAAAAACAAACCGCGCTCCACTGAGCCTAAACGTGGCGTGGCGTCCACCTACCCGCGCCGCGTTGTAGATCCGAAATATCCTGCTGATGATGTCCTCCTCCAGGTCAGCCGACACAAACTCCACCTGGATCGGCCCGTGCCGGTGGACTCCGTTTTCTGGCCAGTACTGGGGGCACAACTAAACAAAAGAGGCACGTACACACCACACGCACAGACATTCGCACACAGATAAGACACACACACACACACGCACACACGCACGCACACGGGAAAAACACAAAACAAAGAGAAAGGAAGACAATTCATTAGTTTTAGAACCCAAACTATGCTGACATTGATTTGAACTCCCTATACATCATGTGTTATGTTAAAGAGGTTCTTGAGGGGTAAAAAAAAAAACAAAAAAACGTTGGAGCACGCAAACCATTATGTGGAAGAGGATGAGCGCACGTTGAGTGCACGTGAAATCACTCAACGTGACGGCCCCATATTTGAAAAGTATTACAAATGGCTTCTTCGTGGGAGAAAATTCAGACAAAAGCTGTAGAATGTTTCTTAAAGGACAAAACACAGATTCGTTGTGTAAGTACGAGAGTCTTCTTCTAATCATCTGACACCTTTTTTCAACAAAATCAAAGGGAAAGCCCTCAAAGACCGAGGCGTTTTCTTCTCATCATGTGTTCAACACGCGAGCGCGCGCACGCAGCACCAGTTACATGTTTCAAATTAACTGGCAGCAATTGAATGCTTAAATATAAAAGCGCATTTTGTTGGAATGGATTTTGCACAGAATTCACTCACCAATGTTTAGGTTGGTCATTCATTCAAATCCATATATACATATATATATATATATATATATATATATATATGTTTCCTGTTTTTTATAGCTTCAATACTTTTGACTTTCGAAGTGTTGGACGAAGTCAGTTATCGAAAAATGAGCCATTTGGATCTCTGTTATTTGTGTTGAGTACATTTTGTTCATATATAAATGTTGTGTTTTTTGTTTTTTTTTCATAAAAACAGTAGAGGGATGTAAGATGTTAATAATTGACGGTCGATAGTTGTATGAAGAAGTTGCCATTGGCAGACGGTGGAAGTCTTCATGAGTACAGAGGGAGAAATAAGCCTGTGGGAAAACCTGGTAAGAGCTGTAAAATCCTCCATATTTCTTCTCCTCACCAGAGAAAACCCAGTTAAGAACTCGCACCTGCAGACGCGCACACCTCCAGCATCCTCGCACTAAATCCGACTCGTGGAAGAGCACACAAACAGATGGACAGATTCTGCACCGCCACACACACACACACACACACACATGCCCACATGCAGAGTCACACAGTCATGAACAAACAACGGGGGGAAAGAAAAAAAGACGACTACCTGAGACGACGGCAAATAACAGGGATGGCTGCGTGCATACAGATGGACAAACAAATATATGCACATCGTTTTTCTTTTTTCTTTCTTCTAAAACTCACACACACACACACACACACACACTTGTACGATCCGCGTGGCAGCTAAAGCATCTCTTCCCCGGCTCCCTTTGAGAGTGCGTCAAAACCCTGACAAACAGATGCACAAAACAAAGATGCTGACGGAGGAGCCGGTGGAGCTGAGGCTGGCTCCCTCCCTCCCTCCCCACCTGGGCTGTTTTTTTTTTCTGGCTGAGTGGCTGGCTACAGTGAGAATACGGAATGAAAGGCCTTTTCTTTTCCAGCCAGCCAGCCAGTCAGTCAGTGAGTCAGTCAGTCACCCGGGGGAAGGAGGGGGGGGGGGGGGGGGGGGGTTGGGGGGGGGGGGGGGGGGGGGGGGGGGGGGGGATTTGGATGCTGGAGAGCGGGCTGGCTCCAGGCTTTGATCCCCGGGTGTTATGACAGTGCCTGGGGCTGAGAAAAAATCTGCAGAGTCTCCTCCACAGGCCCATCTCTCCATCTACCCACGCCTTTCATGGCAAGTGAGTAGCAAGTGGGTCCACAGACACGTGTGTGTGTGTGTGTGTGTGTGTGTGTGATTGCCACTGCATCCTCGGGTTCATGAAAAGAAAGCAATCTTTGTCTGAATCCAGATCTCCGCGAGACATCCCCAGTTTGTGTGTGTGTGTGATAAAGTCACGCGCACACAAACTGGGGATCTGTCGTTTGTGGCAACTTCTTTGCGTGTATGTATGTGTGCGCACATATCAGGTCGGGTTTACCTGGGCCGGGTCCACGTCGTTGAGCATCACTATGGAGGTGCAGTGGTAATCCAGCACCAGTCTCCAGAAGTCCTTCACCGTGTTGGGCAGCGGGTGCTGGGTCACGATGAATGCAGACGGCTGCTTATAGCTCTGGAAAAAGAGGAAAAAAAAAAAAAAAACAGACGAAAGCAAAGTGTAAGTTTAAAAAAAAAAAGCCACAGAAGGCTTTGCAGGCAAAATGCACACTATTGTAAGCTGATAAGTTACCAAAAATAAACCTATAACCCTTTCTGAAACTGTCCTCGACCCTTTGACCTGCCGGGCGCTGACTGTTGTTTTCTAATGGACATTCCATGTCCCGGGGAGATTTTATTAGGACGCTGCACTTTTAATGTGGTTTAATGTGGCTCTACTCGGAGGTAGCCCATGTTAAAGGGAGAGGGATCCCGCACGGCTAAGGTCACCTGCTTCACCCAGGCAGGAGCCAAAAAGTCCATCACTGGACACGTGCCTAGTCAAGGTGATCTTTGACAGGTCCGCCCCCCCGAATAATTGCAATACATTGCATTTTCTGTTGTTCTGTCCTGCTTTTTTTTTATTTGGACATACGGCTTAACTGGTCCATCACGAAAGTGAGTTCACTTGACCTCAAAAGAGCTTTTTTTTTATATATATATCTGTGTGGTCTGTCACAGCAAGTGTTATAATCTTCCTGGTGTTACATGACTGACGGATTTGTATCTGCACATTTGTCGTTGCACCTGTCTGTAAGTCGGCTTTACATAATTCATTGCTTTTTTTTTTTTTTTTACAAAAGGCCGTAATACTAACTTTATCATCTCATAGATGCGAGGTATTCCGTTGGACAGGAAAACTAAAGCGTGTGGAAGGAACAGTCGGAGGAAATGTAAAATGTTATTATTATTCTTTTTAACTTACATCCATGAGCGCGGCGTTGATGTAGTTGGAGCTCTCTCCGTCGATGGTGATGAGGAAGGGCAGGCAGCGGTCCGGCGGCAGGACGTCCATGCAGCGGTTCTTCTCGTGGTTCCGGGGCAGCAGGGCGATGCTGCAGTCCTCCACCCGCAGCGTGGGCGTAACCATGTTCAGAGTCTGTGGGGTGGGGGCGGGGGAGGCGGAGCACAGGCGGAGACCGTCACACCGAGGGGGTAGGTACCAATTATCTCCAGATATGGTAATTAACAATGCAATTCTTTAATCAGATACGTTAGCGACTCCCCTGATGCGACGATAATGAAACTTACGGGGTTTGACACATTTTATATTTCACTGATTGATCCGAGGATGGATGCTGCTATTTTACTACAGATACATTTAGCACTGATTGACACAGAGGGGGGACACTCCCTACCATCAAGAGTCGACATGCTTGCTTTTTTTTTTTTACCTGCACTTGAGATAATGTTTAAAATAGAGATTTGCATGCATTTTATTTCATTTTTTATTTTTTTTTAATCTCCTCACCCTGAACTCCTCCTTGATGGGGCTGGAGTTGGTCTGTGGGTCCAGGCGGTTCATCTCGTAGTAGACGGAGCGCAGTTGACTGGCAGGTATGGTGGTGTCGCCGCAGAGACACGCCTCCAAGATGGCGTCGTGGATGAAGACATACTGCTCCTGCGAAAAACAGCATCCTCATTGCGGATCCGCCGGATTTCTTCAACATCGACAAAGCCAAAAGCCCCGGCAGCACAAAAACAGGAGCTGGTGTTTCGCTGCGTTATTATTTTTTTTGCTGGAGGAATTCAGTGACCTTTCAGCGACCTTACCGTGATTATTCTTTATCCCCGAAGGCAGCCCCTATGACTAATATTTGTCATTGTCTATGTTCAAAGGTTACGTTACATATTTTTGCATTTTTTGGAGCGTAACTGATTTAATTTCCTTATAATACTCAGAAAAAAAAAAATTCAAACGCAGAAAAAAGGTATTTTGACCTTTTCAGATTCTTTCCCATGACCCGTTGGAGGTTGCGAATCCTTGTTACTATCAATAATCAAGGTTGATGTCTTAACAATGAAAAAACAACCCCCTGCTCTCCTTAAACGTCATGCAGGGGAGGAAACAGGAAGTCGCGAAACATTTCCTCCGCCTCACATCAGTCAGTCAAGCGGCCGACATGGTGACACAGCTTGAGGCTTGATGTAAATCTCTTCTGAAGTGACATTTTCAGCTGACACTCTCCTGTCACTTCGGTCCAAAATCCGCACACATGCACAGGGTGGTGGGGGTGGAGGGGTGGTAGGGTGGCCCTGATTTACAGATTTGAAGAGAGATGTTTCTTTTAGATTTTTTTTTTTTGCCATTTCTAAAGTGTGGGGCATGCACGTGAACTCGTCACCCTCGGAGTTTGACAAGGGGCCCGGGCCGGGTGGGCGGGGTAAGTGGCGATTGGCGCTCGATTCTAAAAAGCGCAGGTCGATAGATCTTATCTGAGCTCATAAACCATACCCAACGACAAGGCGTTTCATTTTTAAAAAGCGACAGAGTAAAACCACGTCTCAGAGTTAGTTTCGGGCCGGGGGCTGAGGAGCTGCGCCAACGAGCCTGAACACCTGCGAGGGCAAACGCACACACACACACACACACACTTTGAAGGTCACTGAACTTGAGGAGAGTGACTCAGGGTGAACAACATTTGGTCTCCAGTTGCTCAAATCCCAATTCGGACGTCAGTGATGAAACATTTGGCCATTAAGTCCAATGATGCTTGTGATTTAAAGGGGAATTACGGGGAAATGGTGCATTCAATGAGACTATGGACACCTCCAGATGGCCGCTGTTCAAAAAAATGCGTCAAAAAAAAGTCCTTTGCGAGTCCACGCCGGCATAAAGACGGAGGACGAGCCGGGCTCCTTTTTAAAAAAAAATAATATAGCCCACGTTGCTGAATACATGTGCAAAGCACCCTGGGAGATGGTTGTGGTGCGCATTTCACTAAATGTCATCCGTGAGAAGCGTCGTTATCAAATCATTAATGACGCGTCATGTACGACGACCGCATCGTGCACAATAAAATCCACACTTGCCATTATTGCATCCAGTGTAAATATAAACATCTTTCACATGCACTTTTATAGAGGCTGGAAAAAAACCAACGAGGAGCACTTTCATTTACAGGCACCAATTATTTCGACTGTTTAGTCACATAATGATCCGTCATTGCATTGTGACCCATCAGTATTTACTACGTATTACTACAATATTGCATGAGTACTCAGCAGTGATTTCTACACCACCACGTACTCAAAACGAACTCTCTGGTAACGTTTCCAGGACCACATAAGCCCTCTTTATCTTTCTCTCTCCCTCTCTCTCACACACACACACACACACACACACGCCGATGTCGCGGATGGAAAATACATTCCCCCAGTTTTAAAATATGACTTGAACTGGTACTTTAAAGTGACTGACAGCAAACACATTAAAACTAATTATCCTGCATTTTAAAAGATAATGGGCACCATCAGTCACTGGCAATATGGTTAAAATCCCCCTTACCTACCCGATCTTACTGCAGGCTGCAAAATTAATGACTGATGAAATATAGGGAATGATTCTTTTCTTTTTTTTTCCCCCTTTTATAGCAAAAGTGCTTCTTGCCTTACAACTAGTTGTTTTGGAGCGTCACAGAATGGTGGGGCTCGTGCTCAGAAGATGATGATGATGAGAATAGATGTGTATATATATATATATATATGGATATGTTGTCTGTGTGTATATATATATATATATATATACACACAGACAACATATCCACAGTATATACATATATACACATATTTTTCTGAGGAGTCTCTGTGGACCCGGGCCGGGCCGTACCTCAGTCTGCACCATGTTGACCCTCCGCGAGCGCAGCTCCCTCACACAGTTGTAGATATCCACGACGCCCTCCCGCTCGGCCATGTCCAGCATGATGTCGATGACGATGAAGCAACCTGTTCGACCGGCCCCGGCACTGTCAACACAACGCACACACCCACAAAAACGGTCGGAAACCTACATTCAAACTAGGTACAGCATCATTTAAATAGGTTTATGATTATATGACAGTTATGACAGGTTTGAATGATTTGCCCCTTATTGCCATTAATAACCACCTTTAAAGGGTTCATTTTGCCACTTTTGAAACTTAAAATTAGACCATAGTCTTTTCTTACGACTAAAATGCACCGGTTATGTTTTTTTTTCCACAGCTTCAGTCAAAGATGTTTGCCTGTGTTAAATACAATGAATGAGTGGATTTTTTTTTTTGCAATTTTAGGAAAAAGACAGATTACAGTTTTAAATGTTTATAGTTTATATGTTCCAGTCGTCAATTATTCAATCAAATCATTGGCACTAATATCGCATAGATATAAGATATTAGTAAAGCCTAAATAAACCCCCGCAAAAATTCTGTTAACTTCTTGAGGTATACGCGAGTATAATTGGACAAGCAGATTGGAACAGCACACCCACCTGCAGTGAACCACCATGGGTCCGGCGTTGCTCAGGGTCTTGGACTTGACTCGCCTGATGAAGCCCAGGAGGCCCGTGGCGTGATAAGGCACGCCGTGGTCCGGCCAGCCGGTGAAGTGGAACTGACGAATCTCCCGGATCTCGTGTGCCCCTCTCTGAGGAACAGAGTCATCATGTCAGAGGAAACACAGTGTGCGCATCATGATGTGTGTGTGTGTGTGTGTGTGTGTGTGTGTGTGTGTGGGGGGGGGTCTTTCTATGTACAGCAAATACAGAGCTGGTTTAATACAAACACACGCTCCATGGTGGGAGTCAAGGAGACGTTCGAGTAGAGTTTGTATTATCTCGCTGCAAATGGGATGCTCAGGGCTGCTGTGGCCTCATTCTATTTCTCTCTACAGCACTCCTCGGTAGCCTGGTTCTTCCAGGGACACTGGATTACAGCGTGTGTAACGTCTATTAATCGAGCACGGTGTATTTAACATTCAAATAAAAGTTTGCCGCAGGTGCCAGTTGAAATTTGAGTTTGTGGGCAGACTCGAAGCTTGTTGCTCTGGCTAATAACACGTTGCAACAACACACTTCGGATGTCCTTGAGAGCGAAAAGATATTGCTGTTTGTTCTAAAACATCAATTAAATAATAAAAGTTAAACAACGGGAAACAAATGACAAAAAAGAAGAAAAAAAAGGAATTCACTGTGAAAACCTTCCTTATAATTGATAAATTGAACAGTATGGGCTGTCCTATTTTAGAGCACCAGGTTTGATCTTGAACAGCTCACAAATGATGCTTTTGTCTGAATTAATTGTCAAATGATTGCATTTTTGTTGGTGGAAATTTGGGATCAACCCAGAGGATGAAAATTGTCTCCCTCCTCCAGCTGTGATATATATGGGGTGGAAACTGTACATGTAAACGTGTTGATGTGTTAAATGAAAAATAGAAAGAAGCCTCATAATTCTGCCGCCGACCATGCTCGAAAACTTGACATAAATCCCTTTCAATCGAGCGACGTCAGAAAAGAGGCTTCTCAATGTCCACGCAAGCTCCTCACAACTCCCTGAGGTCAGAGGTTGAGGGCTGGCATCTCTAATCTGCGTGAGTGTGCGCTGTTGTTGTAAAATAAAAAAAGAATAAAGTTCCAAAAAGCTCAACCTTCTCCACGGCAAAGGTCCTGATGACGTACTCCGACAGCAGCTCGGTCTCGATCAGCGTGACCTTGATGTCTCTGTAGATCTCGGTGTCATCGGGCCAGTATTTACAGCACTTCACCTGAGAGGGGGGAAAAAGCAGACCTGACATAAGCGACATGTGCATTTACAGTGCCATTCACAATTCTTGCACTGCCCTGCGCACATTGACGCAAATGATTTGAAAGTCTGCAAGACGCCAGGTCATTTTTTTCCCCCCCAATAAAGATAATTGTCACATGACGCTTCCTCCCCATTTGCCACCAGATGTTTCAGTTTGTGAAGCATTTCACTCAAGATTTGCTTCGTATTAGTTTCGGCCCCCGGTCAAGGATCTGCCGTAAATGGGAATCTTATATATGGACGGAGAACTCATTCGCACATTATTGCTTTTTCATTCTCACGTCGATAATGTGAAAATGAGTGTTGAGCAAAGCAGATTAATCACAAAAGGTGGTTTTGAATTTCACCACCTTAAAAGTTTGACTAGCTGGAGCACAGAAATAGAAATAGGAAAAAAAAAAAAAAAACATTATTAAAGAAAATATGGTGTGCTACAGTTGAATGAGGGAGATATAATGGCAATCCAATAAGGATAGGAAATAATAAACCCCTCAGTTGCTTTAAGAAGATTTCCCAGTAGGAACCTAAAACAACCCATTGAAAATATTATTTGTATAAGGTGTCGTAAGAGTGCAAAATGACCCCGCCCCCCGCCCCTGTTCAATTAGAGTGTTGGCGCTGAGGGAGTCGGGCCGGTAATGGAGACAGAGATTCTTGGAGGTATATCACAGAATGCCCATTTTTGATGAGGGATAAACGCGACATCAGCCACGACTAGATTTCATTTTCATTTTCTGGAGTCTAGGCGCTGATTAGGAAGGATATGAGATTTTTCGTTCGTGGAGGGGGACTTTCGGGTCCCTCTCTCTCCCTCTGTGTCTCTCTGACACCCCTGATGACTAATCCCCGATGACAATCACAAATCCACCGGCCGCTTCCAGCCAGATTGAATGAGGCAAAAGCCATTACCTTATTAGATCGCTCTGAATCAGGCGCCTGTTTATTTTTTTGGGGGGGGGTGTGCGCACACGATTATTTGGGAGACGCAGTGCCTTGAACTCCCTTGCTCATGTGGATGAAATATTATGGAAAAGAAACACACCTGGCAGCCGCTCATCACACACATCAGCACGCAAACTTCCAAAAGCAAACCTGTCGTACATCAAAGTGTGCTGAGCGCTGCCCCAGCAGGAGGAAGTGTGTGTGTGTGTGTGTGTGCTAGTGTCTGCGTGTGTGCCAGAATTTTTTTTAGATTTTTTACCCAGAGTTCATCAGCGACCGTGCCTGAGCAGATGGCCCGCTGTGATATGGCGGAGTGGTTTTATGGGGAGCCCTCTGCGGAGAGCCACCGCCACTGTGACCAACTGTGCCTGCCGCCCCGCCATTGGACAAGGATCGTATAACAGACGGGGGGGGCGGGGAGGGGGGTGGGGACGCGGCCCCTGCCGAGGACGCCGCCGCGGCTAAGCAGGTGTGGAGAAGGTGTGGGGCGGGGCGGCCCCGGCTACTGTACAGGAACGGCCTAATGAGGTACCTAGAGATGGGCCCATGAATCCTTATCAGCTCTGCTACATTTAAGCGCCGACCACCAAAAAAAAAAAAGGCACATCAGCGAAATCAAGGTGTGCCTGTGTTTAAGGGGGCTTTCAGAGCGAGAGTGCGTTTAAAATTCCCAGAGAAAATCCCCCGGCAGCCGGCGCATAAGCCTTTATGTTAAACCCTTCATTTTTCTCTTGATTATAACCTTACCAGGAGGAACTACAGTCTGAGTTAAGTGGAACAAATTGGGAACTGAAGCTGTGAATTTTTTCTTTTTTCATCGTCAGGCCACATGCTGCAGCGGGCCAAAAAAAAAAGAAAGGAGAAGTAAAAAAAAAAAGTCAAGGCTCTGGCACTAGTTTGATCATGATGAACCGTCCACACCACTCAATAACGTTAACCACGTATTTTTTGTAATTTCTTTTGGCCGACGAGGACGACATGAAGAGACGTTCCTGCTCCGAGGTGCTGGTGGCTACGGCGGAGTTTAATCTGCCGTTATAGAGCCACTCACATGAAACAGTCGTCAGTCGCCTGGATGCCTCTCTGGTAATGAAGGCCATCAATCAGTTTCTTCTCTCTTCTCACTGATCAGTTAGATGGAAAAAGAGCTGGCGGCATGGGACGCCCATGCCTCACTAAGCCAGTGCGCGTGATCACACACACACACACACACACACACCCATTTCAGAGCTGACGTTCAAAGGCTCGCGCAAATTTAAAAAAAAGTCGCCCTGAGATCGAATCAGCCTGCCTCTCGACTGGGGGGGGGAGCCTGCCTCGGGGGGGGGGGGGGGGGGGGGTAAGGTAATCTTGTCGTTGATGTGCGGCCACGGTGAACGTGTGCATTCAACACTCACCCTGCCCACTTCCACCAGATTGGTCACCATGACGATAGCGGCCGTGTTCTCCTGCCACACCATCCTCCAGAAGTCAAACACCGTCTCCTGCATGGGGCCTTCCGGAGACAGAGAGGGGACAGTTTGATTTTGATTTATTTTTTCCCCACACGTACCCATAACATGTCAAAGCGTTATTCAAACTTCTCCTGATGAAACTGTTCACCAGGCAGAACTGTCATGAGGGTTTCCTCCTGCCCTCTTAGGGTGGTCACATAAATTAAAAATCGAGGGACTTTCTTTACCATTGGACTCTTTACAAATTTGGATTTAAACCTTTTCAGAATTTACTGCATTCTCCCGTTGATACACAATCTGCAGTAGGGTAATGACAAACAATGATATAATATTGCATTCAAATGAAATGAAAAAAGTATTATATTACTATATTATATAAGTATTATTACCGTTCAGAAATAAGTAAACCTGCTGACCTGCAAAAAAAAAAAAAGGGCCCACTCAAATAAATAATGGGCACACTTGGGCTAGATGCATGCTGTGGCAACATGTTCCTTTATCATATCACCATGACAAGGTTGCTTCTTCTCCTCGACACGCAATAAAAACACAGGGGATTTGGAGGCATTACGGTCGTACAGCAACGACGCAGTTTATGGAGCAATTTCCCCTCCATTTCCACTCCTCGGATCAGGCACCGAGAAAACATGCCAACTCAGGTTTATTTATGGTGCTTTCTACCACGGATTCCTCCCAAAGTGCTTACTCCACAGCAGAAAGCTTAAATACAGTTGGAAACAAAAGGACAAATTCATCGCACATTTGAAGATGAGGCTAAAACCGGTATGTGTGTGAGAGAGGGAGAGAAAGAGAGTTTGTGTGTGTGTGTGTGTGTGTCAGAGCTAAAAGTAATTACCACTACACCTCATCTTTTCATCTCCAACCTTTCCGCCCAGCAGAACCCAAACGTGTGTCTGCTGAACATTGGAAAATAAATGAGCAGAGAGCCACTCAATGCCTCCAATAGTTAAAACCTCACTGAGCAATAATTGTGGATTGATTGGAATTTAATTATTATTCTGGTTAATTACAATTATTAATATTAGTTTTAATCAAGCAACCAAGTTGGCATGGAAAAAAAAGAAAAAAAAGCGGACAAATTAATTAGTAAATTCAAATCTCCGCAGTTGTGCATCCTCCTGCGTTGGCCCAGATCGACTGGAGACATGACACATTATGCAGACACACACAGAGACACAAACTAGAAACACAACGTGGCACAGACACAAGCCATTAGTGTTTTTTCTTCCTTGTCATTTATGTATTCATTCATTAAAAAGTTAAATAACTTTTAGGCCCCCGCGACCTGTTAGAAGACAGGACATGTCACAACAGTCCCAGTTATTTGTTTCCGAGTTTTTTCCATTTCCACAACTCAGCTTCCACTTCAACGCTATTATCTGTTATTTGAAAAATAAAGAGAAAAAGTGTCACTCGCTCACTCACAATGAGTTTTCGAGCATTTTTGGGACATTTTTGTTTCCCTGAGATAGTGGACAGTTTTGAAGTGGCAGCAAACAAAGCGAAAGAGAGAAAGAGAAACGCTAGGTGCTGAAATCGAACAAGACATGTTGCAATCGCAGTGTTTGTTGTGCGCCCTCACCCGCAAAGCCCCGGTTGTAAATAGAATCTTCTAAAGAATCCGTACTACTTGATGTGTGCGCGGTGCTTCGCAACAACTTGACTCACTACGACAACTGGAGCACCAACAGCAGTCCCCTGGTCGTTAGGGATTCGTCGCCATTCGAGATGACTTGCCATAAAGGCTTTGGAGAGAAAATAATAATAATGAATACTAAAAGGAACTTATTTTGAGAGCTACACGCCATTTAAATGATTTACATACTGGATGAAGACATTAAAAATCCCAAACTGTGATGAATGCTTCCATTGATTTGAGAAATCCGCCTGTTTGCCTGCTGCCATATCTAACTGCATAAATATGTTTCCATAAATAATCAATATATCGATGTATCTTTAATTACTTTAACAGCACTGCTTGTTCAGTTGACATGTGATTGGTTATGACGCATGTAACACATTGCAACCTATGAAGGCAACATTCTACGTTAGGGACCTGTGTTGTTTTCTGTTGTGACATTTTCCTTTATTTTTTTTTTAAATCACCCTTTATTCTCTGTATCTCTACTCTCATTATTAAATCAGTCAAGGGTTTTATGAGCCTGCCCTTTCCGAGCTCCAGAGCGAAAATTGCATTGCCTGATTGGCACAGGTTATGCTTTCGCTTTTCAATGCAAATGAAATGAATGTACACGTTTTGATAAGACACCAGTTGCCTTTGCATATCTTTCTATTAATGTGTTTTTTTAGTTTTTGTTTTTTACGCTGGCCCCCCCGGGGGCATCAGTGTGCCATGACCATTTTATCCACTTGATGGATCGGGCCACGTGTGATCCGACCTCTCTCAACTCGTCCGATTCTACACAAGCGCAGCTTCATCTGACACAGTTTACGTCACTTTCCATTTTAACCGCAGACATTGAAATTACATTCAAGAGACTGCCCCCCCAAAAAACAAAAAAAAAAACAGAACCATCACCATCACAGTCCAACTTGCTACAGCTGCCGGAATTTTTTTTACACAAGAAGATTTGGCAGATAAGTAATAAACGATTGAGAAATGAACCTCTGCGGACCACAATCCATCTCAATTTGATAGCTAGAAATGTTGGAACAAACACTCCTCAGTACCTTCCATATTCCTATTCCCTCACTTCGTCTGCGGCTCATCTTGTGTTTTTTTTTTTTGTTTTTTTTCGAGCTGCAACTCCAGTCACTTCCATTCTCTCCAGTACCCAGACCTGATCGAGGCGCCCACTCAGCTTCCTCCCACGCTTGTCCCCGAGGAAGGGCACGCACTGCTGAGAAGTTTTGGGAGAGGGAGACGGAGAAGCGGGACAGCTGGTGTGTAGGACTTCACTCACACAATAACACTTGGCACTATGCGGTAAAATCGTCCAATGGGAGGCTCCTGCCAAGCTCCGACAGGCCAATTCCTGCTGCCATATGAACGCAGAGATGGAGAATAGGTGAGGAGGAAGTGTTGGGCAACACTGAACCTGATGAGACTCACGAGGATGAATAGGAAAACCTCAACACCCAACACAGGCAATTCAAAACAATTCTTTCCCCTTGAAGCTCCTAGAGACCAACTCGACTAACTTACTTTCGGGTTTATGACAATCTTGACTTCAAAACTGAGGATCAACAGTCCTCGTTTCCAAAAGTAAACAAGTCCCTGAAGAAAGTGGGGAGTGCAAAAAAAAGGAAAACATTCAATCCCAGGGCAGTAATAAAATGTTAAAAGTAGGAGGCATGCTGAAAAACAACAGCATTTGTTGTTTTGCTCAAACTTTCTGAGAAGCGACTTCTTTGTAGTCATGTCAATAATGAGTGCTGGATGTCAAGGAGGTCGTATAATGTTGTAACGGCGCCATAAAACGTGGACATTAAGCGCAGATGGTCGGGTGAACAGCGCGCGTGTGTGACTTTGACATCGGAGACGGTTCACAGTCAACATATGGTTTCTTTCCTGATCCCCTCCAAGTTACGCAAATGCTCACGTGAGAGCTTTTGGAATGCACTCGAAACTACAGATACAGAAAAATACAAAATAAAAGATTTTGAAAGTATGATTGGAGCCATATTATTTAAATATACACACATAATGTTGCAAAATTCCATTGCACTAGTGCAGACTTTGGGCTGATTTCTTTCGACTTTGTTTTAATGACTTGCGTACTGAATCGCTGTATATTCTTAGTTTAATGTATTTACAATTGCGTTTAATTCGCTTTAAATCCATTTTTGAGTTATGCCGCTGTGACACCAGAATTTCCCCCTGGGGATCAATTAAGTCCAGTCTATTCTGTTCTATGTGCAAACTGAAAGGTTTTAAATTACAAAGAGATGGCAAACGACAAATCGAGATACGTCGTGATTTTGAAAACCAGCTTCAAACAAAGTCATCACTCATCTGCACGCGGGGCCTCGATGTGCGACTGCTTCCAGTGTCAAAGACACCGAGAGCCCACTGGAGGAAGTGTGAAGGGAGAGCCAGCGTCTTTCAGCTCGTCGTGTCTGCAGCGTGGAACTTTTGGAGGAGGAAGAGGAGGAGGAGGAGGAGGAGGAGGAGGCACTTCACAGAGGAAGAGCACCGGTAGGAGCGTCACTTCCAGCTGTCAGGGAGCCAAACGCTGCGTTCAGGGACCGGGCCTGTTCCTGCTTCGGTGTGACAGCTGCAGAACTCCCCACAGCCAGGTACGCCACAAAACTCCTGATGAACGTGCGTGCATACGCCCGCTCGCAGACAAACGCGCGCTGTGTTCACCCCACCACTCCATTAATATTACACGCAGCAGACTTTGGCATAATGCACACTCGCTTAGCATTGATTTGCTCTCTCTCTTTGCTCCCCCCCACCCCCCGCTGGGTTTCGAGATGCTCACCTGTAAATAATAAAAACTTGGGCACTGCTGGTGACATTTGCTGCCCGGGAGGGAGGGGAGGGGGCAGAGAGGGCCTGAGGGGAGAGCTCGATGAAATTGAAACTCTTTTTCCCTGCATCATGAATATTTTTCATCGTGGGCGCCCACCGTGGGCGCCCCGGCTTCGGCGTAATTCGCCGTCTCCACCGGGAAGGAGCGCGCGTCAGGTCGGTATTTAAACGCTCCGCAGGACATGAAAAAGGGACACACGCACAACGCACTCAATCCACTGGGGGCGTGGGTGAATGACCGAAAGTCGGTCGTCGTTTTGCAGCAGCAGAAGAAAAAAACAAACAAAAAAAGGTTGCTGGATTAGGAGAGAATGAGCTACATAATGACGGGTGGAGCGTCTGTGGAGCGACAGCGGTTCTACCTGCCGTGCTCACCTTGACAGAGCAAAGGGACTCGTCAATAAACCCCCCAAACTAATCAGTGTCATTGTACTTTATAGCGCAAGGGAGCCGGGCACAACCCACCCACCCCATACACCCTCGCCACCAATTTATGACCAAGATTTTTCATTTCGCTTATCCGGCACTATCGCGGGTCTCATCACTTTTTCCGAGCTACCGCTTGGTCCCGGCGGGCCTGAGAGGAAGTGTCACTCACTGAAAAACTTAACCGTGGTGGTGGGGGAGGGAGGGAGGGAGAGAGAGAGAGAGAGAGAGAGAGAGAGAGGGCACACACTACTTCCTCATTTCCAGCACCGATGCCCAGGTGCTCTTTTCAGGTGCTCCCGTATGCAGTTTGTCTGAGTGAGGGAGACAGGTCTGTATCATCTCTGGCTGCTCTTTGCCTTATTGTCAGCACACTGAGCCTTCCTTCCTGTCAGCCTGCCGGAGCTGATGATGAATTATGAAAGGGCCTGCTCTGCCAGAGAATACAGATGTTTGCATGCGTGTACACGCACAAACACACACTCACAGACACAAAGTCCCTCTCCTTGGTCCCCACACACTGAAATGCCTTATCGCGCTCATCGCGATACAGTCACTGGTGAAATGAGGACTCATTATGCGAGCTGAATGAGAAAGCGGGGGCTAATTAACTTGAATGGAAACATGTTTGGCTTCTTGAGCTTTTCATCTCGGAGAGGGGGCCTCAGTTTGCAAATCGTTCTTTGACTGCTGATCTCCATATGCATGTTTCTAAAATGAAATATAGAATGCTCTTGATGACTGGAAGGTAATTATGGAAGTCCTAATAGTGGACCATTGAAATTCCCTTCAATGGTGGACGTGCCTGTGTTGTGGAAGGGGGCACTCAATCGACGGTCCCGTTTTTTTTGGGGGGGGGGGACTATTTGCCTCGGTGCACACGTGCACACGGACAGAGCGGATTGGTATGCCATCTCCTTCTGATGCAAGAGCAAACAGAGGGTTGCTTTAATTGAGACACTGAGGAAGAGAAGCGATGCACTAATAAACAGGTAATTATGCAACTCCCAGCTCCGCCAAAGCAGATTGTGAATCCATTAAGGCCTCTTCGCAAAAACGCCACTTCTATTTTTTTTTTTTCCCCCTTCACTGATTTTTTTTCCTCCCCCCCAACTAAAGTGGTACGCAAAATCCCAATGCACTCTGCCCCTCCTGTGGTGGGGGAGTAAAGCTCTCCACGCGAAAAAAAAATCATAACAATTAACCATCAATCAGACTTAACCTCTGGGGTCGCGGTAAGTACTCCTGGCCCTGCGAATCTGCCAGCCAGATTAACACAGTGACAAAATGTGCCTGTACATGTCAGCTAATCCATTTATTTATTCAGCTTTCCCCCCAGACTGTCTGATTAATCGCTCCCACTCCATGGATGGGAAGAAAGAGGACAGAGAGAGAGAGAGAGAGAGAGAGAGAGAGAGAGAGAGAGAGAGAGAGAGAGAGAGAGAGAGAGAGAGAGAGAGAGAGAGCGATCGAGAGAGAGAGAGGTATGTGAGTAGTGTGGGTCATATATATGTGCGTGTGTGTGTGTGTGTGTCCACTGAGCGGCAACAGATTCCCCCAAACACAACGGCGGGGACGTTCGGAGGTGTCTTCGTGAACACTTGGACACGTCCGTCCACGTGCTTAGTGCTTTGTGCTTTGTGTGTGTTTTTTTTTTAATAAAGCTTTGCTCTCACCTTGAGTGGCGATGTAGTGGTTGGGCCTGTGGTAGCCCTGAAAATAGAAAAAAAAAAGGTCACTTCACTCTCCTCCTTCTTTTCAAAACCATTCTCATGCATGTTTATTTTGACATTTAAGCCGAATACTCGCATTTCACTCGACTTCTACATCCCGTGATTAACATAACAAACAGAGTGAATGGAAAATCCCAGTCAACAGCGGTGGCTGCCTGTCTCATGATGCCCCCCCCGAAAACCCCCCCCCCCAAAAAAATACAAAAATCATAAACTCAAAAATCATAAGCTACATTTTCCAAGAGAACCTTCTCAGGAATGAGCCATTTTAATATTTTCACTTGTGCATCTCGCGCGCCCCGTTTAATAAAGCTTTGCTCTCACCTTGAGTGGCGATGTAGTGGTTGGGCCTGTGGTAGCCCTGAAAATAGAAAAAAAAAAAAGGTCACTTCACGCTCCTCCTTCTTTTCAAAACCATTCTCATGCATGTTTATTTTGACATTTAAGCCGAATACTCGCATTTCACTCGACTTCTACATCCCGTGATTAGCATAACAAACAGAGTGAATGGAAAATCCCAGTCAACAGCGGCGGCTGCCTGTCTCATGATGCCCCCCCCCCAAAAAAAAACCCCCCTCAAAAAAAAAAAAGAAAATCATAAACTCTTAGAGCTACATTTTCCAAAAGAACCTTTTCAGGAATGAGCCGTTTTAATATTTTCACTTGTGCATCTCGCGCGCCCCGGAAAACGCTGGCTGGTGACGGATGCTGCGTAAACACACCACGGCCATCACGCGCTCTATATACGTCGCACCTCTGCAATAAGCAGCCCAAAGTGTTGCTAATCCCCCAAAGACACAACTAACAGCACTGATCTTCAGCACGGGCCTCGAGTCTCACGGATTACTCTAATCCCTTCAAGTTTGTGTTTGTTCAGTTCCTTGTCTCCTCTCCAGAGATACCAGGCAGGAAACAAAACATTAGGACTTAAAGGCTCTTCCCCGGCCCTGCCTCCTCTTGATTGTCCCCCCCCCCCCCCCCCCCAGCTCTGCTTATCTCGCTCATATTCAATTCCCCCCCAAAAAAGGAGAAAAAACAAAAAGGATTTTCCCCCCCCCCCCCCTCACTCTCTCTCTCTCTGCCTCTCATCCACGGGGGCTTCCTTCAGCTATTCAGCTGTCCTCCATTTTTAATGACTTCTTTATCTCTGGACTGAGTAGGAAGATTTGTTTGCGCTTTCATGTACGCTCTGTCGAGTAAAAGTGGAGGCCCCCGGTACGCCGTCGGATTAGAGAGGGAGAGACAGAGAGGAAGGAGGAGCCCTGACGGAGACTGTCAGGTGAGTGGAGCTTACTATAAATCAACTTGCAGCTTCTTTTCTTCTTTTTTCAATTCATATATAAGCATGTAACGCTACGTAGGTGCGAGTGTTTCTTCAATTCAAAGTGATAAAGGGGGGGATGCAGGCGTTGAAATTATTAATTGGACAGGCTTTGTTTTCAGGGATGTTTAAATGACCCAACAGTAATTATTCTAATATGGTCTGCTCTCTGTATTTCTTTTTGTTGCTTCATTGCTTCTTGCAATCATCGTTTGCTTTAATTCTTTACGGTAACCGTGGGACGTCGAATGTCTAAAATATGCAGTATGAAGTGTTTTTGCCTGCAGGCATGAATTTGTATTTTCAGTCTGAATTTCCCTACAGAAGCATAGGGCCAGATTACAATCTGGTCAAATATCTGAGAGGCATACATCTATAATGGGTTTACGTGCTCAAATCATTTATTTATTTATTGCTCAAATCTCATGTTTCATGCAATGTGGCCACAATTAGCATTTTCCTCAATAAAATTGTGCTTAACCCAATAACTATAAGCTGTGGATAAGTAGTGGCCGACTGCTCTAATTTTTGCCCGGCGGCCAAATGCCGGATTAATCCAGCCGGAGGATTGTTGGATATGTAGAGATCGGAGCTGGAGTCCTGTGCCCCAGGTGTTGTCGGTTTTAGGCTATAACAGCATATGGTTATAGTAAAAGGTTGTGGATTTGATTAAATACAGAGCATATTTATTATAGTATACATATAATAAATATATACTATAAATACTATAAATACCCAAGTCGGTTTTGACTTTGACATTTTTCTGTGATCCTAACAGAGTATTTGGATGCAATGTGGAATTTTATGACGTCTACACACGCTGCAGATTTGTTTCAAATGAACACTTCTGAGACAGGGATGGAGGCTGCCGGGTGACTTGATTTCTGTGCATGCTTGCGATTTTTATCACAGCAATGCATCACTTCAGTATATGGTACACAAACCCCGGCGAAACCTTTTTTTGTGCCCCCACGCGCGCACAAAGTGATCTCGGCAGACAACAGGCCATTACGCCGTTTCCTCGGCTCCCTAATGTTTATGAAAATACTCAATCAGCTGCGGAGAGGAGAAACACAGCCGACATGGCTCTGCTTACTCGTACGTCACGCAAAAAAAATAATCGCTAGTCTAATAGAGCGCAACAACAAACACTGTGGCGAATGTTCTCCACATAAGAGTTTATTGGGCAGGACAAGCTTTTAGATGGGTTAAAAAGCTTTCTGAAGTGCAAAAACATCATTACCCATCTGCCTGCATTTCTTCTAAGTACTTCTCCAATGAAGCCGGCAGAGCAGTGGAAATCCTTTTCCATCAGGGGCCCTTTTTAATATGCGTATATTCTTATCTTATAATGGCGCCCTCTCTATTGTGTGAGAGTCTCCTCCGCCACATCCCTTCCCCGCAGCATAATGGACCATAAACTGAATAGTGGGAAAGGTAAATAATTTAAGCCCCCCGCATTTACTGCGGCACACCTTGCATTATGAATTTATGTTTGAAGGCGTAACAAGAGATTACAAATTACCACATTAGAGGGGGGCGGGGGAAAGGGGGGGGGGGCAGGATGGGAGACGGAGGGAGGGGGGGGGGGGGGGGGGGGGGGGGCAGGATGGGAGACGGAGGGAGCTCTCTCCCGAGTAGAAAACCACTTAGGGAGTCAGGTACATCACCAGCCCATTACACATGGAGTGGAAGCATCTGCTCAGAGAGGCCAATGAGCTGCTGTGATTGGTCACATCCCGCTACCAACACCGCTATTAACAGCAAATCAGGTCAGATCAGGGGGGTTCCATAGTGTCTGGCTAACGTGAGTCAGATCGTTTTTTAACAATGTCTCACGCCACTTTTTCTCATGACTTTTACTCACTGTAAAGATATGCAAAGTCAGTGGAGTGCATGTTAAAGCTGTGCCGCGTGTGAATGCACCTCGCCTGTGGTATAAGTAAGTATAGCTAAAGGACTGTAGAGTCGACAAACTGTTTTATTCACTGTTCCGCTAAGGAAAAATCAGTGAAGGGAGGAAAAAAATAAAATAAATTACAGTGTGTTTTTTTTTTCCCTCAAGTTCTGGATACAACGTCTACCTCATGCAAAAGAAGTCGCCTTTTAAGATCATGTGCACAATGAGTGTTGGCCGGAGTGTGACTTTGTTTTTGTGGAGTAAAAAGGCGTTGGGACGGAGACAGTGGTGGTGACGGTCGAGCGTGTAAGTCATCGTTGACAGCCGGGATGGCGGTTTATATTCACAACCAGCAGTTATTACTGGTACCTTCGTCCTGATCAAGAAACGAAATATAATCTCAGTGAATGTGGTTTACACACTCATTCTATATTTTTTTCGGTCCGGTTCTTTAGCCTCACCTGTAGCTGTCATTTGCCATATCGATTGTTTTGACTTGATCTGTTTCCTTGGCTTTCAACTGTGATTTTCCAGGCAAACTAAATATTGTGCTCTTCTTTGAAAGTCTATCAAGTATTCTTGCATAAATGTTATCTAACGTTATAACTTTGCTAATTAATCATCTGTGGAACTTCTTCTGCCTTTCATTCTCCCTCTTTTTTTTGGCTCGCAGAGTGCGTCTACACTATTGTTCAAAGCAAAATCCCAAAACTATAACCTCAGTTTCCCCCTGTGGGCTGGCGTCTCTTTTCTCTCACCCAGCACCGTCATACTCTGATCTTTGTTCCTCTTAATATATCTGATGAATAACAGGGGTACGGCCGCCTTCTAAAGTTGAATATGGATGTGTATGAGATGTTTTTGTGTGTGTGTGTGTGTGATGGGCAGGCAGCAGGGGGTGCTTGGCCCCGAGGCTCCCCGTGAAGGCGGCACCAGCGCCCTCTCCCTCCCCGAGAGGAAGCGCGGTGACCTTTGCGTTGGTGGCGCAGTCGGTGTGTGTACTTACATCGACGTAATTTGCATTAATGTAATCGGAGCTCTGCTCCCCCTCCAGGGCCTGCAGCCTGACACGGGAGTGATCATCTGGAAGAGAGGCAGAGAGGAAGAAAACCAGCACTGAATTAATCACATTAACAAGGACATCAGGAGAAGAAACGGGGGACACGCAGAGACAGAGGGGGAGACACAGCCACAAGGAGGGAAAGTGGTGACGGGCAGACTGGTATTATACTGTGGCACTGTGGGAATGCAACATGGCCGAGGGATGGCTGCAGTCACGTGACTGAGCGTGGATTTGAAAAAAGAATGATGATGGGGCATGATCATTTTGGACAGCTTAGATGTTTAGTGTTGAATAAAAATAAAATAAAAGACAAAATGTAAATGATCAAACCCATATTCACATCAATCTGTTTTCTAAATGTCATTTACCTGTAAGTAAATCACTAACGAAACAATGGCTGAATTTGGCCTTCAAGGTTTTACACTAACAGCAGTGCTTTGTGTTGAGGTAGGGTCAAAATGACATTTCAGCATTCATTGGCAAATTGGCACTCGAGCCCGGCGAAAGTTGGGATAAGTGAGGTGAATATGTTGTGAAATCCAATTTTCCATTTTCATAAACACTGCTGAGGCCGCGCGTTACGCGCCATGTGCCGCACCGCCTATTTCTCACGACACCGCAGGAAGATGAATATGAAAGTAGATGGGAAAGGTCAAAGCTGCTCGTGTTGGCTGATAATAAAACTCTGTTTGAGCAGCTTATAGTTATCCAGCGTCACAAGACTGGCCAATAAATCAGCTGGAAGAATGAGAACGGCACACACAAATTCATGAGCGCTGAGGAGGTGCTTTGTACACACATGCAATAATATTCCCATATCGGTTCTTCATGCGGTTCTCATCCTTCTTGGCGGAGTCCCACGGTGCCGACTGTCCTTCAAAAAAGCTCTGAAAAGAGAGAAAAACAGAGAACAGAGAGAGAGGGGATGAAATGCGGTGTCACGTGTGAACACTATAAATGATCACCAGGCAGTTTTCCTCTTTCGGCTCCCAAAAAAAATAAAAGAGGAGGAGGAGGAGGACATTGTAACAGAGTGGAACACACACAGAGAGGTATATTCACATCATTATTAGACTTGAAACAGAGGGAGGTTCCCCGTGAAGCTGTGTCAAACAGCAAGTGCCATTAGGGCGGAGGCAGCGGGTGTCGCGCTCAAACCTTTCCCCCCCCCGCGACACAGTGCCAAGCGGAACCACCGCGGCGTGCCGTCAGTCTGCCTCGTCTGAAGGACTCAATCAACTCCACCCGGGGGGAAAAATAAAGCCAGCTCATCGTCTGCAGATAAAAAAAAAAAAAAAAAACGCTCCGCTCCGATTGGGCTCATGAAATATTTATCATCTCGCACTGGGGAGATTTCCATTCTGATGGCGTGCACCAAGCACAATTAAGCCAAATTATGGAAATACATCTCCACTGCCAGTCCAACCGCTGTTCAGCAGACATTGGCTCCAAACCGACTCCGGGCTGGACAAAAAAATATGTAATATTGTTAATATTGTTGGCGGACGCGCATTTTTTTCCCGATTTTACAGCTACCCCATCAGAATGCGGAACATGTACGGAAGGTAAAACTGATTGTTTGGTGGATTTTCTTTTAGGAATGGTTAGCCTTTCTGAGACAGCTGGAGGCTCTGTCTTCAATCATCACTGCTCTGCGACTTGATGCTCTCATTCATCTCAGCGCCGTGGCAGGCAGCGGGCCATTTGTCTGGCAAATAAAGGCCTTCCAGACACTTCACAAGGACATATGTCCGTATTAAGTCCTAAAGATTAGTGGCCCCACTGAGAAAGCGCTTTAATATGCTAAAAGATATGTCCTATTCCTTCCAGTGAGAATGGAGGCATGTCTCAGAGATAGCCCCTTCCACCTGGGGCAGGATGTCCAAAGCACTAGGTCAGGGTATTCAGCCTTTTTCAGGCCAGATATGGAGCAGTAGAATTGTGTTTTATATTCAAGTGGCCCTAGTGCCATGTATAAACATAGCCACAACAATATGTTGGATTCATGTTAATGTGTATTTAAAGACATTTAAATGTGTGGATTTTATTTTTTTTTCCCGGGACCCGCCTGCAGCACCTCCTCCCCTCGGGGTCACGGACCCCCTGCTGAAGACCGCTGCACTAGACAATGTCTTTCGCTGTGGATATGGGTCTAATTCACAGTCTACGGTCTCATTCATCCAGTTGTCCGAGGGCTACATTCAGAAAAAAATACTAATTATCGTGAAGAATAAGAAATATAAATAACGGTGACCCACACTGGGAATAATTTGATACCCGATTATTCCCCCGGACAGTGATGGAAAAAAAAAAAACGGATGGCTCCACACGTAAAAATGATTTTGTGGAAAATAGTGTGTGATGTATTTAACTTCAGCGCATCTGCGGGTATTCTTTCCCTGTCCTCAATTTATTCTCACTGGCCTGGATCCAACTTAGTGTGCTTTTAATTACAGGCTACCTGCTGTACTCCACTCCCAACACAGTTTGTCTGCCTTGCTCATTACTTTCCCTGCATATAAAACCACGACAGGAAAACATACATGGGGCGAATAAACACAGCACTTGACACCTACCTATATATGCAGTGTGTTTTAATCTGCAAATAATTTCGACATGCAAAATAGCTCGTTTTAGTTTATATCTGGCTGCAAATTTCTAAATCCCAACATCTTCTTTGTGGTCCAAACCGTGAACAAATGTTGGTACTTGGCTGGTTTAGCTATGTGATAATAAAACTGACCCACACCTGTATTTGAGCCCCTTAAGTGTTCCAAATACTTTCCGTTTCATATTTTCTGTGTAATTCTGGTTGTATATGTTGGAGGTATTTGCTTCGTAAAGCAACATTACTCTGCTCTACTATGCTGTGAAGGATTTGTGGATCTCACCGTTCCTAATGAAGACAAAACATTTGATGGTGACATTCTCAAGACTTGACAGGATAAAGGTAAAATGTAGAAATTCACTGCTTAACACATGTCATCATCTTTACACTGTTAAACGTTAGTTTACTAATAACTTTGCATAGCTTCTATTGGTAAATGGCCTTTTCACATTGGATCACACGGGGCCTTAAAAAACAAGCCAACAAGCACCATCAATCTGTCAGGTTTCTAGTAACATCTACAGAAAAAAAAAAAGCTCACAAATAACCAAAAATATAGGCTTACCTCGTTTATCTGATCCAAAGTTAACGTACAGATTAACAAGAAGCAGGGGTCAGAGAGAGATATGGTACAGTGTAAGTCAACAGGTTGAGAGGTGCACTCGGCTCCAAGTCATCAATAAAAGAGGGTTAAAAAGTGCATTAACCTGAAGACAGATTGATGTGGAGAAGACAGCAGCGGAAGCACAACACACAAATGAAACGTTGGAGTTGAGGGGCTGTGTGTGACACACTTTGAACTTCCCACAGGTCTTTTTTTTTTTAGCTAAGCAGCTAAGTAACAGGAAGGGACGGGGGGCAATCTTTTGCCGTGGCATTGTTTCCTCTTGATTGACTGTTCAGCGTTTTGTGCGACGCCGGTCGCGTGAACCCAAAACACCTTTATCCATAATGGATTAGGCCCGGAGGGCAGCCCACAGCACTCCCTTTTAATGATCTCATGCTGCAGGTAGCGATGGGAAGCTGCATTATTTAACTCCGGGGAGGAGGGGTTAATTACTGATAAATTTGGCTCCCACATTGTAAAACTAAGCGTGGAGGGACGTGAAGAGCGGGAAAGGGAAGGGAGGAAGGAACACGGGAGGTGCGGATAAGTAAGTTACAGTAAAAGACATTAAGCAAAGAGAGGGAGAAACGGAAGAGCGAGGCTATGAGCTGAGAGGATGGAGGGAGAGAGGATGTCTCATCATGATACAGAAGAAGGTGTAAGTTTAAATGAGTGAAGAGGGCCATGGCGAAGATATAATAGGAATAAAGTGCACATTAGATTATTAAAAACCATGAGCAAAAAAAAAAAAGAAGGGGAAATTCCTGAAGCCAGTCTGTTAGAACCTGGCGTCGGGGTGAGATGAGGCTGCCTGGTGTGGAAGCTGAGGGACGGCCAGGACGAGGCTGGAGAGTCGCCAAGCCCTGCCAGCCTCCCGCACCAATGAGAGGAAATGAGAGGGAGGCTCTTCTGGGGAAAGATCTTTTGTTTTGGTGTCAGCTCGCGACAAGGTGTCAGATTACCAGCGCTTGCTGTGGGACAACGGACTTTGGAGAGCAGCAGGCTGCCGCCGTCGGTGCCTAATCGGACTCCATACAGATAAAGGAGGGGACATGGGGCTAACACATGGCTACATGGTCCTCACATATTTTTTTGGAGAGGATTTAGTAATGTATTTTTGTGTGTGTGTGTGTGTGTGTGTGGGGTGGGGGGGGGGGGGGGGGTAATTCACGTTGGTCTCTAAGGGGAACGAGAATTCACAGCCGCTGCACACAACACGGAACAGATGAACAACAAAACGGATCACACCGTAAACACACTGAGACGGGGATACATTAACAATTTATCATAAAAGTGCATCTGGGGAGAGGAACAAAACAGTTCTGCGGTGCAGTGCCAAACAGACAGAGACAGAGGGACAGGCACAGAGAAAGAAAGAGAGAGAGAGAGACGGTTACAGAAACACAGATGAAGCCTCGTATTAGACTAGGACACAACAATTCCACTGGAGAATCTCCGTGGAGATGCCACAACGCTATCTATCACCAAGCTCCATTTGTGTTGGTGGTGTTGGTGGCGGTGGGCTCCTACCTCGTACTCCTCCTTGAAGCCGTAGCCCTCGGCGCACTTCATCTGCGTGATGTGCTGCAGGAGGTCGGCCACGCGGATGGCCGGGTGCAGCTGACCCGTCTGGTACGGGACGTCCACCGGCTCGCGCTTCCTCAGAGAGTGTGTGTGCGACTGCACCAGGCTGCTGGTGTCGCTGCCCATGTTCTGGCTCTCATCTGCGGGACACAAACACAGAGACAGGGCCCGGGGGGGGGGGGGGGACACACACACGGGGCGGGGGGGGGGGGGGGGGGGGGGGGGGGGGGGGGCAGGTCAGGGCGGAGACGTATGACACAACGACCACGGGTGACTGAATGAATATTTATGTTTTGTTTTTTTTTATACACGACAAATACGGGGTGACATAATGCTCAGATCTGTAAATGACCGTGGTGTCGTAGACGTTTATGGGAAAATAAATCACAGTGAACTTCCTCTTCCTAAAGGTGTCAATCTTCCACCCTGTCCGTGTCTCCCTCTCTCTCTTTCAAATGTTCCCCCATTGACAGGTGGCCCATTATCTCATTTACTGTTGAGCATTATGTCACCACCCTCCAGATTGACAAACAACTCTCGGCTAGTAATCTGTTTGTTATGGATGGTCATAACAACACAACATCATTGAGTAATAGGATGAGTCATGTGGTGAGAAGGTTCAGGTCCATCTGTCTCCAATGTGAGGCCGTAATATCAGAGGGCCCACTGTCGGGTACAACAGCACGTAGCCATTAAAATATGAGGCTCTTTAAGTCAAGTGCTTACAGTATGAGCGCTTAAAATGGAGACTGTCAGAATAAGACGCACTGGCGGCCCTAAAAAGTATAAAATTCCACATAAAAATGCTGTAAAACAACAAGTTCACTTTCTTTTTTTTCTATTTTTTTTTTCCTTTTTGAAATCCCTGACAATACAGTAGATGCTAGTTGGGTGCTGCAGCTTATACTGCGAGTCAGAGTCCATTCCAGCTCTTCCATACTGTAATCCAGTCAGTGGCAGACATGAGGCACAGATGCTGTGGGGAGCCAGCGGTCAATGGAGGGGGTCCAGGAACATGGAGGAGGAGGATGTGTGTGGAGGAGGGGGGGGGGGGGGGGGGCAGGGGGGGGGGGGGGCCCAGGGAGCAGGGGGCAGGG